>WYDI02032695.1:102472-117419 GCA_009867235.2 Psittacus erithacus | reverse complement strand
CCAGGCTGAAAGTCAAAACCACAGCACTGCACCAGCTACTAAGAAGAAAAATGACTGCTACTGCTGAACCCAGGACAAAAGGCTAGTAGTAACAAATGCTTGAAAGGATTGCTGTAAGGAGAAAAATCCAACACCTTCTTACAGTAAATGTCTTCCCAATTTGTGTATTTACAAGTGTTTTAAGTTTCCAAGTGTGGATTTGTGTATGTCACAAGAACATAAATGTTTGCACAGTTTTTATTGATCTGCTTTTAAAAATTCATTAAACTATTTTTGCCTTCTTTGCAGTGCTAACCGCCCAGAAATCCACTCTTCAAATCACTCTTGTGACATGACTTAACAGACCCCTGTGTGCCTCAAGTGTTTCATCGCTCGGATTGCATCAAGGTTTCCCCTATCACCACTACTTTGAGAAATCATTGTCACCTCTTCCTGCATGCTTCCGATACAAGATGGAATCTCCTTTGCTCCACTACAGCTTCTAAACTCGATAGACTTTTTAAGATAACAGTGCAAGCAGTGCTGGCGAGTGTACTTGTGCTTGGAGTCACTGGGCCAAAACGTTTTCATCTACTTCTCCCCAAGTGGACCTTCTTCCATCACCCCTTATACCAACCCCCACTGCAGAGACCTGAAACACCTCATAGACACAATGGGGGCTTTAACCTGCCTAATACCTCCAGCCTCGTTCCCCACGAGCATAACCTTTACCGTTCTCCTCTCGCCTGCCTCATTATGCCAGGAAGCTTTGCCTCAGGCAGGCGGACACACCAACCGCACGCAAACACCCCTCTCCCCGCACCCGCACGCTCCTGCGCCTGCGCAAGGCACCCAATGACGCTTTCGCTTCTATGTCGGTCCTCCCCCGCCCCGCCCCGCTTACCCGCCCCTCACCGGGGCCGCCGTCCCGCGCCTGCGCCGCCGGTCGCTCTCCCGTTGTTTCCGGCGGCGCGCGCGGGGCGGGGAGCGGTGTCACTTTGCTCCGGTCGCATTGGCCGACGGCCGGGCCGAGGTGGGTGCGCGCGCACCGCAGTTCCCGCTCCCCCGCCGTGGAGCTCTGCCTGACTTCGCCAGCGGTGGAGGGGTAGCGAATTCCCTTTTCTCTTCTTCCCCCCCACCGCAGCTGTCAGCCCATTGAGGGGGAACTGTCCCGGGTGGGAAGGACCCGCAGCCGCTTGGGCAGCCGCCTCAGCGTTACCCTTTCGGTGCGTTGGTGGCGGTCGGCTCAGCTCCCTTCCCTGGTGCGGCGCCAGGGGCCACAGTGGGGACCACCCTAGGCTCGGGATGGGGGAGGCCGGCCCGCGAGCCTCCTGGCTCGCCCTATGCAGCTAGTGGCCTGCTGGTGGTAGCGCGGCCGGCGGCGGGGTGGCGGTACGGCCGCGGCGGGGCTGTGCAACCCGGGCCTGTGCGAGCGCCCCTGGGTACCGCGGGCCAGCCGCTCGCTTCTCGCTTGGCCTCACGGGCCGGGGATGCAGGGCGGCGGGCAGGCTAGCGGCAGCTGCCTTGACCCCTCCGGTGGCGGTGTCGCGGGAGGTGAAACTTCCCGGGCGTCTCCTTCCCGAGTTCTGAGTAACTTTACTCATTAGGGGAGACCTGCCCACCTCCCGGAGATGGAGCGGGACGAGTGGTGAACGTCGGCACCGGAGGTGTCACTACGACCGGGGCCCCTTGTCTCGGCCGTCCCGCAGGCGCGTGACAGCGCTGGCTTCGGTGCTGCGTTACCTCCGGGCCGCCACTGGTGACTTCAAGTGCTCCTGCTTGCAGGTTTGTGCCTTCGCGTCGTAGACATGGTTTTTTCCTGGCCGTAAGAGTTTAAAACCGATCTGCCCAAACAGAGCAGCAGTTGTCTGGAGTTTACACCCCACCGCCCGGTGCTGAAGTTGGTGTGCACATGCAGGCCTGGTGATGCAGGAATCATCCTGTCTTTGGTTTGAGCGCTATGTTATAACGTGTGTGCTCACTGTTGGGGTTTGCTTCGTTTACTGTCAGAAGCACTATGCCCGGATGAATAGTATTTTGGAAACCTCCGATGTTTCCTTTCCTTAATTCTGTTGTGTTTGAAATTCAAACACAGCAAGATTTGTATATCCGGAGTATTTTTTTGACTTTCACAAATTTTAAAAATTAGGGCTTTTTGGGTTGGTTGGCTTTTTGTAAGGCCCTTTAAAAATTATTCAGAATTCTATGAATTCTGCCCTATTCCAGCATAAACCCTTTTAATACTAGGCTCTGGGATGCTGGATTTAGTAGCTTAGAATATTTGCCTCTTGCTTTCCTACATTTCTTTAAAAGTTGTATGCAGATGCTGAATGGACATGGATATCTAAATATTTTCCTGCCTTTGCTGGCAAAGACAGTGCTGTAATATGAGGTCATGCATTGCTGTGTTCAGGCTCCTTATAATATTAAAAAGTTACTCTTTGTTTGAGTGTTTGAGTATGAGCCTGTAATTTTGAATATTTAGTTTCTCAGATGGGTCTAATATACCATAATTTGCTTCTTCCTGTGTATTGTTTAGCATGTGTACTTTATTTTCTAGTATTTTATCAACAAAATCTGTTCACTGTCAAGGTTCAGTGAAGGAGTTGGACATGTATCTTGCCTTAGCTTTGCAGTTAGTCAAAATCAGTCGTAGTTTGCTGATTGATCCCATCAACATGCCCACTAGAATAGGTAAGGACTCCTCTACAGGCAGTTTTTAGCAGTTTTTATATCTTAATCCCAGGATGTACAATTTCCTGAGAAAATAAAGTATTCCATACTTGCAGGAAGCACTTCTGTCCTTCTGAGGATGGAACTTGATAATTTTGGCTCTAAACCATGCTTTATGTAGTGTCAGCTTCAGACTAGCCCTGTGTAAAGTTGGCTTAAAGTTTCATCTCAGTGGAGGCTTTGAAAGGAAGGAAGAACTTTGTATATGTATTTTCCCCATACCCATCCCCCTGTCTCCTGTAACTCCTGCACTTTTGTTTGTGGAGTTTCTTTTGCCATCTCTCTCCACCCCAGCCTTTGGGGGATTCCAATGCTTGTTTTATATCTGTCCCCCAAGGTTCTGACCAACAGCTATGAAATGTCACATTCTTATTGATCTTTGTAGCTGTTTGGCAAAATGGTAAGACATGCTACAAGGCAAATGTTTCATGTCTATCTTTGTGTGATGACACAGGGACAGGGGAGGTTTTGTGAAACTAAGTCTCTTTAGAGCAGTTAGATTTCTTTGTGCATACATCTCTGTCCAAACCTTTTGCAAGTTTACCACCTACTGCACTGAAATTTCCGTGTGGGTATTTGATTTTGTAACACTTACTGCTGACTAATTTATTTCATCTCGCAGAGATTGGAAATTCTGTTGAGAAAACTACAAAATGAGTAGTCGTCGAAAACGTGCACCTCCATCAAAAATAGATGAAGAGAAGAAGAAAAAGCTCTGCTGGAATATGCATGAAGACCGGAGAAATGAAGTGATGACATTAGATTATGAAAGAACTAATGAGGACCATGTTCCAGGTCCAAGCACTTCTGCGTCCTTCATTGTTATAAATGATAATAGCACTGATGAAGATCTTGCTCAAAAAGAAGGCAGTGGCACAAAATCTGTGAAGTTTTTGACAGTTAACGATGAAGACGACTCTTACTCCATCTTGACTCCTGTGTCAGTACAGCTAAATATTATAGTCTTGCCGTACCGTGTGGATGGATCCTGGAAAGCTTTGCTGGGAGAATTTACTCTTCATCTTTCTTCTGATCAAATTCTGACTGATGAATTCAGTGAAAGGAGGTTTACTTTGATGAGAGGAGACTCTGATGATCAGCTACAGGTCTGTGTTCATGAAAGAAGTGGAGAAGAGTACAGTAATGAAACAAAAGAATATCTGGGTGCTTATGAACAACGTATTTTAGTGGAACAAACCTTAAGTGGTGAAATATTGGAAGGCTTGAGATGGTTGCAAAAGAAAAAGATAATTGGACTTTATCAAAGACCTGGAGAGGCTCAAGCTTTAAAGGTATGGGTTCATATATTTGTTTTGCATTTTAAAAGTTCTTTTTTTTTTTTTTCTTGAAAGCTAAAATAAAAGCCTATGAACAATGAATTGTGACAACTACCATGTATTTTTATAATGCACTGAAAATATGCCATTTCTACATGCTTTTGGAAATGTTTTCATTGTTTTTCCAAAATAGTTCCTTTTACTGTTGTACTGATCATAATGCAATACCCAAGGGAATCACAGAAGCTTTTAGCTGCAATGCACAGTATCCTCTGTAAGGTGATTTTAATAGATTTATTATATCTGTCTACATCTGCTGATTTTCAAAGCATCATTGTTATTGTCATACTCTTATGTTTATAATAATCTTGTCATTCTAGCAGTTAATGAAATGATTAATTGTATAACCATTTCACAGGTTGGAATTTACCTTCTGGAAGCTGGGCTGAGTAAACCAGAGTTTCTCAGTGATGGGGGTGGAAGACCCAAAAAAGCTAATCAGCTGATTCAAAAACTTATGGAGAAGTTCTACAGCTTTTTAATTCCAGGTAATGTGATTCAGCTGAATCTTGATGAATAATTTTTGTGCCTTTTTTTTGTAGTAGTTTTAAATGTGAGGGAAAATAGTAAGTTATTCCTGACATCAAGAACAAGGTTTTTTTTGACATAATATTATTAGGTAATTCTCTCCATATTATTATCTGACCATTGATCATATGCTAATTAGTTTAATTACTTTTTCAGAGTAAGTGCAGTTTTCACTGATTCGTGTGGGTTGTTTGAACAGATATACAGTAGCTTGTCGAAGTTACACAGGAACTCTTCAAAAAAACCCAGGAATTAAAGAAGTTGGAAAGCTTTTGTTCCTAGTTTGGTGCCTAACACACAACTGAGGCGGCAGAATTTATGTTCAGTTTATATTATAAAGCAGTTATAATGTAAACGACTATAAAATGCATTTTTGTGATAATTTTAAGAACACACCAAATTTACAAATATGGGCCTTGTCATCATTTTGGAATTAAAGGTATGCCTGCTATGTTATATGCAGTAGTGATATGGATTTTTAGTGTGATCAGTGACTACTTTATGTTGTAATGGCTTAGGAAACTGGAAACCCAAAGCCTTGGTCTTGTTTCTAAGTGTAGGATGTGTTCAGAATGTTAGTTGAAGACTGACTCAGTAACATTGACTGTTATGTACTGAGTTTTGGTGGTTTTGCAGAAGCAACAGAAGGGTAGCACCCCCTGTGTGGTTGTACTTAATTTCAAAAGGCAGAATTGTATAAAAAAGAAATAAAAAATTAGGCAGCTTGCTAAAGAGAAGCTACAAGGAAAAGATAACAGAGTAAAATCTGTACATCCATGCCTGCTGCATAGAACAAGCATGCAACTGTCAGAAAAGACTTAAGATGCACCAAGAGAAGGTTCAGCCATCCTGGACTCATTTCCCCTTCAGGTCTGCCTTCCATGGAACTCTGTCTACCAGGCTCCTGAACAGGCCAAAGTCTATTCTCTGGATGTCCAAGGCAGGAGTTCTGATGATTCCCCCTCTTTAATTCTCTGAGAATAAAAAACTCTTATAATTTTGTGGTTGTTATGCCCAAGGTAGGCTTCAACCATCACATCCCCCACAAATCCTTATCTGTTCAAAAATAATAGGTCCAGTGGGTGCCTTCCCCAGTTGGCTCACTCACCATGCAGAATGCGCAGAAACTTGATGAGTTTTGAGCGCTTATTATAGAGTTAACCGCTTTTTTTGAAAAATTTCTTTACAGAGATTTCGTTTGTTTTAGCAAGTAGCTGGTTTTATAGGGGCTTCTATCCTGTATCTGCTGTGTAGTATTACATGTCACTTCTTGTTGCTTCAGTGAAAACACAAGCATGGATCACATCTAGATCCAGGTAGCTGCTTTCTTAACATGAAAAAACCCATGGCTTTTAGAAAAAAAAAAAAAAAAAAAGAAAAAAAGGCTAAAATATTGTTTTAGTTGCTATTTGTTGTGGTGAATGGTAAATGTTTCAGAGCTTGTTTTCCCATCGTGTCATGGAACTATAATATGGCATATAGTACATGGCAATAGGATATATGATATACCATTTTCCATCAATTTTCTTAAGAAGAATAAATTCTTTTTACAAATAAGAGGTTGTTTGGATTTTGGTTTTTTTGTGGTTTTTTTTGCCTTTGTATGGCATTGTCATTACCAAATGTGAAGCAACAAGTTTTCCATGTATCAAGAATAAATGGGGAAAATATTACGTTTTCAGTGATGTAGATAGTCTTATACAGCAATCTGGAAACTGCCCTACAGATGAAACAAATCATATTGCAGATGCAATAGCAGAACTGTAGTTCAGTTCATTGAAGGAATTAATTAGAGTACTTGATTATGAAACATGTCAGAGAAACTGAATTTTTAGATAATACAATACCATCTGTTTCTCAAAGGTAAAAGATACTAAGATGAAAGCTAAGTAATTGAATTACATTTTTAACTAGTCGAAATAATAATTAAATATTCATTTTTTAGTACATAACTGAGAGAGAGCTAAACTTCCGTAGCAACCTTTTAAGAAAATCCCTATGGTACATAGAACCATTTAATTGGAAAATAGAATCTTTGGTAGAATAAGCAGAACAAGAAAGGTATGGATAAAGCGCATTTAATTGTATGAAAAACATTTTACTTTGAAGTCTTTTGTAGTCTTTGCTTCCGTGTAAAAGTCTGGATAAACTTAGTTTTATATAGACGTCAATTTATTATGCTCTTAAATATGAGATTTTAAAACTTATTTTAGCAAGTATGATAGGTGTCATTACAGGTTGACTTCACTAATCAAAGTTATACTCTGCAATCACTCTGTTCTTTCCATGAAGTGAAGATTGTGGTACCTTGGAATGGTTTCTGTAGTCTCTAAAGCTGCATGCTCTGTTTGGTGCTTTTTGTTTGGCTGGCGTATTGTGCACATGTCCACATATGCACTCTGGTTGCCTTCTTTACATTACAAGTCTTTACGTGTACAGTTTTCATGAGTTTATAGAAACTTCATGTCTTTCAGGATTCTTTGCCCTTGTGAAGCATTGGAATTGCTCTGCTGACTTTAAAGGATTAGGGGAGGGCACTGATGGGTGCCATACATATACATATCAGTTCCTGCTGTATGGGAGTAGGAAACCATTCTTTGCCATTCATTTGAATGAAAGAAACCGTTGCTTTCCCTGAGGAGTCCTCATAGCAGCCCTGTTTTTTAAAGGGGGCTTTAAGATTAAGCTCTCTGGTGTTTGTATCAGGTGCATCTCTTCTTTGTTAGCATTAGATATCGTAATTATAATTGGATTTCATTGTGCCTGCCACTAGTTGTTTTCTCTTAACAAGTATATTATACTTTGAAATATACTTTGAGGTCACATTTTGGTGAAAATGCCAGCCTTTACTTGCTTCTAAATTTTTTTTGAGAAAAATTCTACAAGGTGGCTTTACCTCCAATACCAGCTAGGGTTAGTATCTTTCTTTGAACTGTAGAGCTGCACAGCTGTTTTATTGGTACTTACGTTTTTAATTTGAAACCTGAAACACTGTTAAAATGTGTCCTCTAAATTTTTTGTAACCTCATCTTAGGTCAGTTTCTTAAAATGCTGACACTCGAATTTTTCATTAATTTTTGTTCTACAGTGCCTAAGTTCTGTATATGCCCATATATCCAAATTATATGAAAAAAAAAATATAAGTACGAGGCCTTCTTTCCTAGAAGGTAGAAAAAAAGGGTAGGCCACCTGTCCTAGAGGGTACATGTTTCTCTTAAGGTGAAATTTTAATTTCTGAAGTATACCTTGTCAGAAGTTTTGCAATGATGCAACTGGTGAGAATTTTGTGTTGTCCTACTGTTACAATTTTCTTATCCAGATGGATAACTTAAAATTAACATGAAAGCTCACTGAAGAGAATCTCCTGTTTTGTTTTGGTTTTAGCATGTTATTTTATCAAGAAACATTTTATTTCATGAAAAATGTACAAGTCTTTGACAACCCACTACGTTTTCCCCCTTTCTGTGAGTCTGTTGACCCATGTTAACATTTAAATTTGAAATGTGAGTTATTTGTGATTCTGTATCAGTTGGAAATGTTCAGTGGAAGGTGTTTATCAAATTAACAAGGTCTGGCCATTCTACCCCTAAATTCTAAAGGAGGAGCTTTGCTGATTGTGTATGCCTCTGTGATCACCATAGCATGTTAACCTTAACTGTCAGGAAAGTAGTGCTCATTGTTTCCTGATGCTGCTAGCTGATCCAGGTGCAGTCATGATAAATGTTTAAACTATGTTTTGCTTTGCACACTTTCATGTGTTAACTAAATATGTTGTAGCAAAATTTCTGAAATGTTGACCAAAGTTGACTGCTGACGCTTGTCTTGCATTATTTGCTGTATGCAGATGAGCTGGAGGAAGATGAGGAAGAATCTGATGTGGAACTAGAGCGACAAAATATTGAAGACCTTTATGACTTTGTAAGGCACACCCATCAGCAGGATATGCAGTTACTGAGAGAGGATGTGCAGCATGCTGCATTAATTCCTATTCTGAGGCCGTACCAAAGTGAGGCTGTGAACTGGATGCTTCACCGAGAGAACCTCAGAAGCACTCCAAGCAGTGGCAAGTATATGGGTCTGGAAAACTTTCGTAGTTAAGGAAAGTGGCATTGTGTTGTCAGCAGTAGTGTTCTCTTGCTGTTTAATTAGAAGCTTTGTTAATGATTCCATTACTAATTCTATAAAAGCTGTTGATTGGGTTGTACACTTAATGATAAACTAAACTTTGTTTAACAGCAGTTGATGTATCTTGTTGGTCATTGATGACTTTGAAGTTAGACATCAGCTTTTTGTCTTGAAATATCACAATAAGGCTGAGCAATACTAAGCAGTGTGCTGTAGAGAAACCTTGTAACAGTAATACGAGCTCTTCCTCCTTAGAAAATGCGCTGCACTTCTTATGGCGGGAGGTCATCACTCTGGATGGAGAAAAAATCTACTATAATCCATTTACTGGCTGGTATGTTTTTATAGTTAACTCTTTCAGAACACCTCAAGGTAATTATTTGTGAAAACTTCATTGTCAGACTTTACATGGAAGATATAAGATAAATTGTGACTGTTGTTTTTCAGTTAGCAACTGAGGAATTAGAACAGTGATATTTTAAATTTTGGGGGGCGTGGGGAACAACCCCAAACCCTAAACAACCTTCCCCCCCACCAACCCAACCAGTCTCAGCTTAGCTAATAAAAGTTAATGCCTCACCTTCTGAACTTTGCCTTGCTGAAGCTATGCTGTGCATGAGTCCCTGAACACATACGTCTGTGTCGCACCATTCTGTAGTTACTGACTTTCATTTGGGAATGTGCTTGAATTTTAGTATTATCCGAGAATATCCAATTGCTGGACCCCAGTGGCCTGGAGGCATTTTGGCAGATGAGATGGGTCTTGGAAAAACAGTAGAAGTGTTGGCTCTTATTCTGACTCATACCAGACCAGACATTAAACAAGATGATCTGACATTACCTGAGGTAAGAAAACCAGGATATGATTTAGTACGAAGAAAATACTTTTCAGAACTAATGGAAATGCACTTCTCTTGAGTTTATTGCTTTCTGTTCTATAGAAATACAGATTTAAAGATGGATTAAATTATAGTGAAAGTTTTTGGTTTTGTAGGATGTGATACTTGGTGGCATAAATAGTAGAATGGTTTGCATGAGAAGTCATTGATAGTTTGCCATTGTTCGAGGGTGTTAGCAGGCAACTGCACTGTTAGTAGGCTGTCTGTAGTTTACACATGCTCCAGGAGTGTACGAATATGTAAATTAGTATGTTGGAAATCATTCTCCCCTTCACTTCATTGTATTGATGAGTTATCATTAGACATATGGTCTGTGCTAAAACAGGGAGAATTTAAACTCGGTGAATAAAGATTTCTGTTCCCCCTCTATTTCATACAATAAATGGGTTTATTTAGCAACAGTTTTTCATTTTCTCACTTTCCTTATCATGCATCCTGTGCACATTCACGAAAACAAAAAAATATCTCTGAGGGGAGAGAACCTTTATCCTAAAGTAAACTCTTACTGTTTCTGTGGGTAAGAGTTTTGAATCAAATCCTTTTGAATTGATAGCAGCCAGTTTCGTTGTACATCTGTTCATAATGGTCTCCTCCCTGTTTTTAATTTTACCAGTTAAAAAGACCCAATTCTCAGAACAAATTGATACTTAAATGTATCAGAGGGTCAGCGCTGAAGAGTGTGAAGAGGGGAGTATTAGCATTAAAGCACCTGGACATCAACCAGCAACAACAGCTAGAGACCACAGCTTTTGGAGAGCTGGAGTTATCAAACTGTTTCATGGTATGAGTAGTTGAGACAGGCGTCTTAGCTAGTGTTTTGGGATCTTGAACAGAATTATATGACATTGCCTGTGGTTAAAAGGCACTTTTCTTCTCATCTCAGAGGCCCTTTGTCATCTCTATTTTTCTTGCCTTTAAATATAAAATATCATTGATTTCCCAGGGGGAGAGGGGAAAATCAGCTTTATTCCTATTCCAGCAGACTTTCTGTATGGCTCCTGGCTGGTGTAAGCCAATGTTCGAGTTACTCCAAATATTTCAACTTATTGTAGGGCTCAAACAGCATCTGGAGTTTTATTGTGGTTACTGTTTGAGAACTCTGCAGAGCAACCACTTGGACAGGGCAGATGAAGTGTCAATGAATACAGCTATAAAGCAATTAATCATAGAAATATTGGCACTGTGTTTGTTCCAGCTTTGGGATTCTTTTTTATATCCCAGTTCTTGAGTATGCATCTCCTTGAATTAAATCACTATTGCTGAATCACTTAAAATAAATTTTTGGGGTAGTCCCTAAAAAGAGAAACTTACTTGTTCTACAGCTACTAGGGTTTTTCAGTCAGTATCGCTTACTTCCTTTTGTATTTCCAGTTGTGTATTAAATACAGGTTTTCCTCCCCCCATCAGTAACCTTTATCACTTACAGCTACGGATTTCTGCAGCTTAAATCTGAAGTCGTGGAGGACCAAGCAGCTTGCAGGGCTTCTCTTTCTATTCTCAGTGTAGGGTGCTGAGCACCATTTGCCAAGAAACTGAACCAAATGGGCTATCACTCTGTACACTAAAAATTAGCTCTCTGACCACACATCTGTAGCAGCTCATGCTTATTTTCAGATGTGAAAAGATTAATGGAATTCGGAATGACTGGGGAGACATCAGCTAATAACTAATGTTGTCTGTATTAGGGTAAGCTTGTGAACTTCTTTGTTCCACCTCAACCTTTAGAAGGAAATAAAAAGAAAAAACCAGAGGAAATGGAGCTTAAATTGAAGGAGAAAGTACAATATCCCAGTAAGTATTTCTGATGACTTTTTTAATACATTTTGCTTTTGGCACAAGTTTTACATTGGCCACTGACTATATGAGTTCAAGACTAATCTTCAGTTCTACAAAATGAAATTATTCATTTGCTGAGCACTGTGATGTAGGATTGCATGCTACAAGCAAGTGGTCCACATTTGTAAAAGTAAAATTACCAACTTAGAACTTCATGCTTCAGAGCTCCATGTAACTAAAAGTCATTGTAAGAGAGTTTATGTGTTTAACTGAAATACGCTCTTTTTACAAGCTTCAGTAAGAAAATTGAGTGACTTATTTCTGTTGCTATTAAATAGTATCTTAGAATCACTGAAATATACCAATTTGTTGGGCTACCTTAAGTAGCTTTCCTCAAGTTGTCAGGACTGCTGCCTTTCCTTATGCTCATCTAAAAAATGCAAAAAACAGTGTTTAGAGTTCTGTTAATATGTGTTTTCCAAGGTAACTTTCATTTTATCTGAGCAGTAAGTTATTTTGCTTTGATTCTACATACAGGCTTACGAGTGATGATATTAGCAGCTGTAAAGGAAATGAATGTGAAGAAAGGAGCATCCATTATTGCAATCTTTAAGTACATCAGTGCTATATATAGGTATGACATACAGAGAAATAGACGGCTTCTCAAAAGAACTCTAGAAAAACTGATCGCAGAACAAGTAGTAGTGCAAGTCAAAGGACATGGTCTGGCTGGGTCTTTCAAGCTGGGAAAGAATTACAAGGAACAGAAGAGGCGAGAAAGAACCAAAGAGCAGGTAAAACATGCTGCTGTAGTTACTTCAGAGAATGTTGCAAAGGCAGATCTATTTTCTATCAATTGCGTGCTATCCTCAGTTGCGCTGCATTAGTTCACACATGCATTAGTTCAGTGACACTGGCTTATTGGCTTAGTGATAAAAATGAATAAGACTGCAGCATTTACTTTGACATTCATGAACAAAGAAGCAAAAATCATAAGTAGATCAAATCTGGGGCTAAAATATTAACTACATCTGGTATTTATACATTCCAAAACAAATAAAGGTAAGGATAAAGTCTGACATTCTTGGTTAATTTTACTTTGTAGATAGCAAAGACTTCAGAAAGCATTCAGAAGAAGCAGTTGATTGATGCTAAAACTCAAACCAAAGAGTCAAGAAATAGTGATGTCACTTCTGAAAATGCCCTTAAAACTCCTTTAAGGGTGGATATCACCATGGAAGAACATGATTATTGTACAACTAGCAAATGTAACTGGAAATCTGAAGCAAATGATGAGAACTCTGTGAAAGAGAATGATGTTCAGCAGGAAGCTGTGGTCCCAAAGTCTGCTGATTTGCCTAGTAACCTCCTTGTCTCCAGTGATGTAAGCAGTCATCCCAATGGTGGTGTTTCTAAAACTACAGCTGATGTCCAGCAGGAAATCCCAAAGGATCAGTCCTCACATTCCCAAGAACTTGCTGAAAATAGTGTGCAACATAACAGTTCTGTATTTCCATTTAATACCTCTGAATATCGTTTTGAATGTATCTGTGGTGAGCTTGGATTGGCTGACTATAAAGCTCGCGTTCAGTGCTTGAAGTGTTACTTATGGCAGCATGCGGAATGTGTAAACTACAAAGAAGAAAACCTGAAGATCAAACCCTTCTACTGTCCTCATTGCCTTGTGGCAATGAAACCAGTTTCCACAGGAGCAACTCTGATAATTTCTCCAAGTTCTATTTGTCACCAGTGGGTAGATGAAATCAACAGGCATGTAAGATCATCTTCTCTTCGAGTTCTGGTGAGATCATATAGCTTCATATTCTAGTGAGTTATTTTATCAAAGCTTGGGGCTGTCTCTCTGACATTGTGTCGCATAAAGCTCAGAGGTTTCCTTGTCCTTGGTGTCAGAATTCTACTTTTCTCCATATTAGATCTGTGCTTTGGCATGACACAGTGCATTGGTGTCCAGAAACACTGCATTTAGTTCTTGGTTTTTTCCTTATTAGTTGGTCACTGGGAGATGGTACTGTGGACTAAGTATCTTTATCAAGTGGAAGCAAATTTTGAGCAGTTGTAACAACAGGTGATTTCTGAGAGGGAATGCTATTTCTGTGGGTTTTTTCTCTGAAAGATTACCAAGGAACTTAGGCATAACTATAGGTGCTTTGGAAATGTCATCTCGGTGTACATTTACACCCAGGCAGCTCTCTGACAGTTGGTTCTCATTTCATTCCAGATGAATACAAATGTTTCAGTAGGTAATGAGTATACTTTTGAATTTGTAGTTCTCAGGCATTATAAAATGAGTCTTGAGCCTTGGTGTTTACTGAAAATAGCACCATTTTAACTTGGACATTGTCTCTGACATCTGCCATACTTATTAGGATGCTGCTGTTCTGGAGACCATATATTGTCCTTTAAGTTGATTTCTAATAGCTCTATCATTAAAATAAATCCAATTATACATATAGTAACTATGGCTATATAGGTTTGTTGGTTTTGTTTTGTGGTTTGTTTTTTTTTTTCTTTTAATATAGTTATCACAGTATTCAAGGGTAACCATTGTCTTTTAATAATGATGTGGTCAAGTTTTGTCCTTCATATTTTTAGTAGGCAAGAATTTTGTGTAATGATAAAGTGCTTTGAGAACTGTAGATCCCTTATATTTTGAATAAAATAACAGTAGTAGTAGATTGATAAAGAGAAGAAGCTTTGTATTCAGGGATGTATCTGATACCTTCAGCTATTCTGCCTACATGCACAATGTATAAATGAATTCTAGGTTTACAGTAAGCCATTTGTGTGAGCAGTCTAATTAGCTTTAGTGCAGCAGTTAACAAATGTGTAAAATTTGCACAGTTTTCATAGGATCCAGTCCAGGTTTTATACCAGATTTGATGAAAACTGTCAGAAATAGATTTACATGGTAACAGTAAAATAGCTTCAGTAGTGAATGTCAGTACTTTAAGCTGTGTGACACCTTCCATTCTAAGGCACTGTTTTCGTTTTCTTTTAACTGCCAACTGTAAATCATCCAGACTTGCATAGTGCAGGCATTTCAAAGAACCAGCTTCCCATTTTAACAGGCTTTGCATTGCATATGAAGGGTGTTTTTTATTCTTCCAACTGCTTACAACCTGTGGGAAATTCTAATGGGTTTACATAATAGAACAAGAAATTAAAATTTATTGATAGGTCCTGCTTTGTGGCAGGTTGTCTTTTCCTGTGGCTCTGAAAACAACCAAAACCTGGCCAAGTTATAAACCTACGGAAAATCTGTTCTTAAACACTTGGAAGAGATCATTAGGCTTCAGCAGCTATTTTTTGATTCTTAACAGATGCTTCATTGAGCATGCTTTTCTTTTTTCTTTTTTTCCATTTCCCCCATCCCCTTCTTTCTCTTTGGTTCCTGTGCTTTGACCTGGTTGCACACCTGCTCTGTTGTCATGTCCTGGGGCTGAAAGAAACATTTGACAGGAGCACTGTTGCCATATGAACAAATGTAGAGGGAAAAGTCTTACTGGAAAACAGAGTTAGTGAAATTAACAGTGAAATTAACAGTGAAAT
>WYDI02032695.1:60757-102372 GCA_009867235.2 Psittacus erithacus | reverse complement strand
ATATGAACAAATGTAGAGGGAAAAGTCTTACTGGAAAACAGAGTTAGTGAAATTAACAGTGAAATTAACAGTGAAATTAACAGTGAAATTAACAGTGAAATCATGTGCTTGTCATCAAAGAATAAAGAGGGGAGAAATCAACTGAGGTTTCCTAAGGTCACCTTGATTTTGGTATTTTTAACTATTAGTTGTGTGAATTAAGAGAACATTAAAATTTGTGATGCTCAGAGGGGCTGAAAGATGGTGTGATTTTTCTTAAAAAGTAAAAGTGTTTGCAGATAAACACTAACCAAGATGATCCATTCTTATAAGTCATGAACTCGTAGAATGAGAGAGCACTAAAAAGATGCTAGATATCTGAAAATGAGACTAGAAAAAGATTCTTTCTAAAAAAAGACTGGGAAGTTGAATATTGTGATTAATAGTCAGATGAGTGGCAAGAAGTAGCTGATGATAAAATTCTTGAAGTAAGCAATGACTGCCTGTCATTTTTAAGTAGATTCCTGAAGTAAATTGGGAGCAAGAGAAAAAAGTTAGTATGAATTTTATGTGTATTGTACCACACAGTGTTTGAAATCCGAACATATTTTTGTATTTAAGTACATTGGGACTTAGTGTGCTGTGTTTATTTTCTTTAGCTATATAATGCTATCGTGAGGAATCATAGTAAAATGTTCAGTTTATCTTATTTTTTTCCCATTTGAACTGCTGTATGTTTCTGAAAGGATCATGCGTAAAATGACAAGTGAGATAAGAGAAATACTTCTGATATTAGAAAAATGTCAGTATGAAAGGTTTATAATGATACTCTGTTGGTGCACAGGGGTTGTTTCTTACTAGGGTGTTTTTTCTATCTTATGAGTCTCTGTAGAAATCCTTTTTGGAGTTTAAACATTACCCAGAGTATCGCTTCTGGTTTTTAAGTCTTTCACTGCATACATCTGTATTTGCTTAATCATCCATGAAGTTTTGGGAGCAATGGGAGAAAGGTAATACAGCTACAGTAAAGGAGAGGGCCAGACATGTAACACTGACTTAAATACTGCTGCTCCATACAGTGTTATGGACTACTTAATCTTGCAAACAATTGTTGAATCAAACAACTTGTAGAAAATACTGAAGTCCTTCCTTGACAGGATTAAAAAAACCCATCATTTTGTGAAGGTATAAGTAACCATACTTAAAAATTTTGCATCAGTGTCTGTGTTGTATTTATTGTCTGTTATTTACATGGATTTCCCACCATGCTGCTGTATGAATACAGGTTTTACGAAGGGTTTCATATTACATGAGCAACAGTGCTAAAAGCATGCAGGTATTAAGCTGAACTGGTATTTTAGTATTTTCATTGCAGTGTCTCTAACCTCATTTTTTGCTAATGTGCTGTTGAATACAAATCTATGTAGGTGTATCAAGGTGTGAAGAAGCATGGCTTTTTGCAGCCACATGTGCTGGCCGAGCAGGAGGTAGTTATCACCACGTATGATGTCCTTCGCACTGAACTGAACTATGTGGATATACCCCACAGCAACAGTGAAGATGGGCGCCGTTTCAGGAACCAAAAGCGGTATATGGCCATTCCAAGCCCCTTAGTAGCAGTGGAGTGGTGGAGGATCTGCCTTGATGAAGCACAGATGGTTGAATGCACTACTGCAAAGGTATGACATTCCCAGTCACGCACTTACTTAACTCAAGAAGGTTTTGACAAGCTTATTGTAAATAATAAGATGGACTTCCTGCTCCCCTTTTAATGTTCAGTACGCTCAGATAATTTGTCCTTCTAGCTTGTTCTTTAGAACTGACATTTTTGTTGGATATACTTACTATTAAATGGTTCTCCTTTTGGAATTCTGGCAGGCTGTGAAGTATGTCCAGCTCAAAAAATACTTAATTTGTACTGACAGTTCAAAGAACTAGGTCATCATGTATATAGGGTTTGATAGTTTCAAACAAGACACTAGCCTGTTCACTGACATAGTTCAGAGGCATAGACATGTCCTTTGGGTGTAGAAGCTAAAATAATCAGCAGTCTGTCTGCAAACTAAGGCTGCAGTCTGCAGAGGGAGATTATTTTAATTGGTATTCATCGGATTTTTTTTTTTTTTTTTTTTGCCTGTTGTTGCCTTATGACAAAAATACTACTTATGTAATGGGTTATGGGCTTTAATTCTTTTTTTTTTTTTTTTTTACAATTTTATTTTTATTTACAGTTTTGTTTGCTGTTTGCCTTCTGTGAATCTGTACTTGCACTTGATTACTTGAAAGTGGATATGGTGTTTCTCTGCTTTCAGTTACCTTCAAAAAGATCAATAACTTCATATGCATTTTTATAATATATTATACCAATGATGCTTATAGGTCTGCTACTCTTAGGCACTGAAAAGATGTTCTGACTTCTTGAAAATAAGGTTGTTGTGTTTTCAGACTGTATTCTGCTCTATTTTCGCTTCCCTACCATTGCTTCTATCTCCTTTCGCTAGGCTGCTGAAATGGCACTCCGTTTAAGTGGGATCAATCGCTGGTGTGTCAGTGGCACTCCTGTGCAGCGAGGATTAGAAGGTGAGATTTTATCTAGCAGTGTCATCTGTGGGTTTTTCTTGTGCTGATAATTAGGTAGGGGTTTGAAGCAGTTAAAATGTCAGCTAGTCTTGCTCTGAATTCGGTAGGTACTCTGACTTGGTAAGCCATAAACCTTAAGCATGTAATAAGGCCATCAGTAAATGCATCAGTATAAAAATTGCAGACCTGAAATCTTTTTATCTCCCAGAGTTAGACAAATACTTTGAGGAGTAGAGAACCTGTATGTCTAACAGCTGACTCAAGTCTATTCTTCAGTTTTCACTTAGCAGAGTGGGCAAATATTAACCCTTCTTTCTTGCAGCTAAAGGTAGTCTGCTGTGGTTATAGAACTCTTCTAACTGTCAGATACAGCAAGCAGGCTGTATTTGCTTTTTGCATAGCCTTGTATGAACTATTGTGGGCTTCAACTGCCATGAATATAAATTCTAAGAATCGTTCTAAAGCTTTATGAAGCTGTCTGAAGTCCTTATGTAAGGAATTAATGAATTGAGATGTGGGGAGTAGGGGGCTGTATGTTAGCAGCTGTCATTTATCTTGTCTTTTTTGTGAGGTACTCAGTTTCTGTAGACAGGCTTCAAACGGAGATAGAAAAAAGAAATGGAACTAACTTCTTTAGCTCCCTGTATCCTTTGATGGATTTAGGAATATGTGGTACACATTGATTCAAGGAGTTTGAAAGCAGATAAATCAGTGTATTCATTTGTGTACATTTGTGAACTAATATTCAGATACCAAACTATAATAAAAGCCAATATTGTAGATTAATTCAGTATGGAATTGTGGATTAAATTTATAAATGTACATAACAGTAGTGAGGAGTGAGAATACATAGTTAATAAAGCAAAAACTAGAGAAGGAAGTGATTGATTTGACTGTCATAATTAGCTTTTTGAAATCCTTATGTGTGATAGTGTTGATTTAATACATAACTGAAACATCATATTGTCTGTAATACATGTTGGCCAGGTGCTCAGGCTATACATGGGGATGAAAACGCCCCCATCACATGGGGATAAAAACTGCTGACTGATTTGAATTTGTGCTGCTGCTGCTGTAATAAAGTGGGATAAGACCTCTGGGTAAACAATTGCATTCTACATAGAAATGATTCCCAGGATTTTTTTCCCCCTTGTCTAGGATGTATTTGGTTAATGTCTTATGGCTTTCAGCTGACTGCCAGAACTACAATAAAGCTAACAGAATGGAGAATGTAGCCATAAAATCTTTAAGAGCTATCCATAAGATACCATTATATATTTCTATTTCTGCATTGTCCACATGCAGCATTTAAATGTGTGCTTCAGTATCTTTCCAGTAAGATTTAGATAAAAGCTTAAAGTCAGTATGTCCTTATATTTCATCCCCAAAATTGGTGAGTTTCTGAATTGCGCAGAATGAGCGAGCTGTATTCGCTCATCAAGTAAGAAAGCAATAAAAGTTTGTTTTGCTAATTTCTTATTCCTTAGTAGAAAAGTAAGTCTTCTGAATTGCAACCCCTTTTAGGATGGTGGGCAACAGACAGCTGGTGCACAGCAGGCTGTGGAGTAATGATTCCTAGCAATATTGTTTTAGGAAAACCTGGCAAACTTGGTTAACCATATGCAGTCATGTCACTTCTGCCTCTCACCTCTGCTCTGAATATGTTTAAATTCGTTGCTCTATTTTGCTAAACTTGAAATTAGGGAAGTGTCTCTCAAATAGTTACATTCCAGCAAGTTCTATGAAAATCTAACAGCTAGCTAAAGGAGAGAACCACTACCTTTCCCCATCCAGTCTTCTGCCTCAAATTAGCTGTTTTGGTTGAGGGAATGATTGGAAAACACATGGAAAAGCTATCAGCCAGAATGTAGTTGCTTTTTGCCTAATAACCTTGGTATAAAATTTTTTTGGGAGGCATATTGTTAAGCATTAAAAAACAAATATTGTACTAAACCACTTTATTTTCTTGGCAGATCTGTATGGATTAGTCCTTTTTCTTGGAATTGATCCTTACTGGGTCAAACACTGGTGGGACCGACTTTTGTATCGACCTTATTGTAGGAAAAATCCCCAGCCTCTCTACAATCTAATTGCCAAGATAATGTGGAGATCAGCAAAGAAGGATGTGATTGACCAAGTAAATTAGACTTTTTGGTTTTACAATTCCTGAACAACATTTGAAATAGCTTTATTTTCAAATTACTTATTTTTCTTTTTGAATTGCAGATTCAAATCCCCCCTCAGACAGAAAATGTACATTGGCTTCACTTTTCTCCTGTGGAGAGACACTTCTATCATCGCCAGCACGAGGTGTGCTGCCAGGATGCATTGGCAAAACTCAGGAAGATTTCAGACTGGACTCTTAAGCTTAGTAGCCTAGATAGAAGGACTGTGACTTCTATTCTGTACCCTTTGCTTCGGCTGAGGCAGGCCTGCTGTCATCCACAAGCTGTTCGGGGAGAGTTCTTGCCGTTACAGAAAAGGTGAATTTCTGTCACTTCTTAAATGGCTTTCTTTACACAAAGGAAAACCCTCAATTGTCCCCAGCTGTGCAAGATCTTGTACAGTTCTCAAATAAGTCTAATTTTAAGCTTCTTTAATGTGCAACCATGGCATACCAAGGTATGTGACCTCAGAAGTTGAATAGGATGCGGAGGGTAGTTAGTATAATTCTTGTGATAAAGAGCATGGTACTGGGAGGCAGTTGTTTGTGTAGTTATGTATTAATCTTATGATGCTTATGGATGTTGCAGGTGACAGATTGAGTGTGGAACAAACCAGATTCTTTTTCAGTTTTAAATAAGCCCACTGATTTTCTTTTGTCTCTTACGAAACTCATGTTCATAAATGAGAAAAACCAGCAAAATGAATTAACAGAATGGAATAATTTCTTTAATTCAAAGAAAATGTTAATGTGAGGCTACAGAATTTGTAAATGTAGATCTAAACTTGAAAGCTGTTCAAATGTAGGGGATTTTGGCATTTCTGCCCCCTCTCCCCCTTTTTTGTGAATGCTTTTAAGATCATTTTCCTCGGAAGTGCCCTGCGAAAACCAGTTGGTCTCAGCCTTTGTTAGACCGAAAGTATGTTACTAGCAGTCTAGTAGCAAAATGTAGCTACTACTTTTCCATCAATTAGGGGGGTTGTGAAAGAACAGGCTGTTTCCCTTCCAGGCTCTCACTTTGTTTCTTTTTTAAGCTACATGTGGGGAAGAACTTATACTTCTAGCACTGCTGATGTTATTTATAGTGTTTCCCAGTCTTGTACATCCGTTCTGTTCAGTCTCTTTCTGTCCTTTTATGAAGTTTTGTCCTACTCCTTCCCCTTTCTCATACAGGGCACTACTTAATAATGGCTAAGCAGCTGCAGTAAGCTTTGCCCTTCTTCAGCAGGGGCCAGTTTGTCGTAGCACTTTCTGACAGGCTGCTAGTGTGGAAACAAGGACTCAAGCATGGAGAAATCAATATTCCCACCAGCCTATAAAAGATTACTTGCATTAAAATGAGCCAGTGGAGTAAAAACTAAATGTGTAAACTGAGCCAAGTATACTGGGGACAGCTTAGAACTGCGTTGATTTTGGTGGAATGGTTGTGGAGAGGCAGCTGCATAGTAACTGTGGTGGAAAAACTAGCAATGAAAATGAATTCTTTCTTTAAATTGTATGTACAAAGCCAAGTCATTTCCCGGTGCTACTTAGATACCTTTTTTGTGAACCAAACTTGGCTTCAGCAGTGAACATTCCCAGAGCAGAGAGATTTGGCTCCTGACTTTGGGTATGTGTAGGAGAAGAATGAAGCAAGGAACTTTGATGAATAAGAAAAATTTAAGGAAACAATGAAGTTGATGCTGGAGCACATGGATAAGACAAACTGGCCTGAAACAAGAAAGCTGAGTTTGGTGTATATTCTCTGTTAGATGACTGGTTTTGATTTGGTTGGGGTTTTTTTCACCTCTGTCATGAAAGCAGTAAATGAGAACATATAGTCAGCAAAAACATAGGCCTCAAAAGGGAGGTTTCTAGGCTTCCCTAGTAAAACAGAGTAAAACAAGCTGCTTTTTGTCTTAATTGGCAGTCTCAGGCTATGTATCAAATTGCATACTTTATATGTGCATCCTTTTGATTTTTATAGTTTTTCTTGAAACTGCTGATGGTTTTGAAAATGAAAGATAAATATTAATGGTAGAAGTATCAGAGTATGAGCAGGGTGTGCTATGTGTGTTTGCCAACACCTGCACAACCCAGCTAATTATGAATAGTGATAAACTCTAAGAACAGTTTCTGCAAATGGAACATGGTTGCAAGGAGGGTAAAATAAAAGCCTAGTCAAGGATACCCAGACTGCACAGAGGTTATGTCACCTCTTGCTCTACTCCACAGCATTAAATGCCAAATAATAAATTCTTCTCCTGAAGGTGAATGAGGCTGAGGAGCAAAGTTCTGGGGAGAGGATTAGTGTCTGATCTCACAGCAGCAATTGATCACAGAAACAGCTTCAGGTCAGCTGTTGCAGGCTGTTGTTGCAGTTTACTCTCCTGTCTGTTCACATCAGTCTTCTTTCTGCCTGGATTGTTGGTCCTTTGGCCTTACTCCAAGCTATCCTTCATGCCTCTTTCTTCTTTTTCATCTCTGTTCTTGCTTCTTCCTCTTACCTCTCCATTTCCTGCATTTTTATGTTAAGCTAATTCTTTTCTGACTGAATTCCTCTTATGAATTACAAATATTACAAACAGATGTAGAAAAGGAAGTTTATAATTACTAATCTTCCCTGTTGTCATTTCACACATTTTCCCCTTTCCCTTGACAACTCAAGAGTTTTGCATGTTTAGATTGGTTGCAGGGGGAAGAAAGGTAGTCTCTCATAGCTGTTTTAATTTTAACAGCTTGTAGCAAAATGAGGTCTATTTTTGCTTGGTTTCCAGTTTGCCACTGTAACAGAAAGAGCAAAATATTTTGCCCTGTGAAGGATTATTTTAGTTAATATTCCTCTTGCTTTTTATTTCTTTCTATTTTTAGGAGATACCAACCTGGTTTTCATGCTCAAGTTAGGCTAAAGCTCTAGCTGGAAGAAAAGCTGACAACTAGGGTTTTTTAATAAGTAAATACATCTTGAATGAACATTTGTACAGTGTGTTGGATGTGTGTAACAGTTTCATGCTGCACAACATGACAGTTTTATTTTTCTAGGATTGTGGTTTTGTTTCACATTTGAGCCCTTTGGTCTCCATTTCAGCACCATGACCATGGAGGAACTGTTAACATCTCTGCAGAAAAAATGTCGAACAGAGTGTGAGGAAGCTCACCGACAGTTGGTGTGTGCTCTGAATGGCTTAGCTGGTATCCATATCATTAAAGGTAAGACCGGATGGCTGTACCATATACTTTACTTCTTTTAGTTTTCTGGTTATGGTTTAGATGTCAGCATGTAAAAGCAGTGGCTTTTCTGAATTAGGGGAAAAGCCATAGTGAAATCTTGGGAAACTAGAGAGGTTTGGAACAGTGTTCATAACAAGATACTCATTCTTAGAGGGAGAAAAGGTGTCGTTTTGTGCGTCTTCTTGATGTCTTAGAGTATTTCTGGCTTTTTTGGTTTATATTCTTTCTTAATTCTACCATCTATGTGTACTGGGAGGATAAAAGAAGTTATACTTGTGTAATTATATTTAACCTGGTTTTGCTTTATCAGTAATGCTTTCTGGATGTCCTTTGTGCCCTCTGCCAAGCATACTGCTACACTGATTGTGGAATCTCATTGCTGCTGCCTGCTATGTGGCTCTGTCAATGTAGATTTTGACTGAATTGGGAGGGGAAAAAAGCTTTGAATAGGAAACAAAAATAATTACATGCATCTTGAATGTCCCACTAAACAAAATAGTAATAAATTAAAATTACTTAGCCATGAATGTGAGAAAAACGCCTCTTTGCCAAGTAATAAGTCTTCTAAAGTTGACAAGCTGCTTGAATTTTTCCAGCTCATGTTGAAGTCTTCTTTCAAAGAGGAGAACAAGCAGACTGCCTCTTCCGTTACTTGTCTTACAGAAATACTACATTTAGATTCCCTAGTCTGTAGTTAGTAGGTTTAAAATGTTATGTTTGTTACTGCTGCAGGATAGAGATCAGGTTTCTCAGCTAGAATTAAGTCCTTAAAAAGATCTCTGCACAGATTAAATACTTCTAAAATACACTAGTACAAAAAGACAAGTTTGGCAATTTTTTTGAAAACCATATTGATGAAATTTGCATCTGGTGAGGAAAAAAAGCAGGACTGAGGCAGAGTTCTGGTTTGTAACTTCCCTCTCCCTTACCCCCAGCATTACTGTTACACTCAGTCACCTTTATCGGCAAGAAGGAAGTGCACTTTTTGTATAAGAAAAGCCATTAATTTATTGTTACTGTGATTGAAATCTTACAGGTGTAATTGCTATTATCCAGATTCAATTGTTACAGAAAAAAGAATAATAATCACAGTTGTTTCTGCTGCTTGGCCTGCTTTTATGCTTACCTTTCTACTGCCCTTCGGAGTCCTGAGGTCAATGGTTTCATACTGGTGGTGGCAGTGCTATGGCTAGTTGTCACCATCTGGAGTTCTCAGGAGGAGTAAGATTTTTCATGTTGATTGTTTCTTTTTTTCTTACTCAAGGA
Organism: Psittacus erithacus; assembly: GCA_009867235.2. Classification (NCBI taxonomy): domain Eukaryota; kingdom Metazoa; phylum Chordata; class Aves; order Psittaciformes; family Psittacidae; genus Psittacus; species Psittacus erithacus. The sequence goes on along the minus strand of WYDI02032695.1, from coordinate 93,173 downwards.
TCCAATTTGGGTCATTTTTATGTTTGCTAGCACACTTTTTACACCCTTCCCTGTCTTCATTGGACTGCAGCTTCACTTTAACATCAAATTTAGTGTACATGATGCCTTTTATGAATGTTACATACTATTTCTTTGTTCTCTTTGTTGCCCCTAAAACCAGTTTTGTCGAGCTCTAGGTCTGCATTTCTTTGACTGTGGGTGAGTTGCTTATAGCCATGGCTTCCTTATTCACTGCCAAGCCTGTGTACCATCTCTTAGCATTCCATGGCTGTACTCTACACTTCTTCCTATGTCTTTACTTTTCTAGGTCTCTGCTATTGTTGCTAGGTCCATATTACTCTACACTACATCATTGTTTAAGTTGTAAATATCTCATTCTACATGAAATAACTGCTTGGTACTGCTTTCTATATAAAACTGTGGTTGTACTGCACAAAGACAAATGTTAAAATAAAAAGAAAAAAGAAATTAGACTTGTGAATTAGACACCTAGTGAATTAGAGGAATTTCTGTCACAGCTAAGCCAAGGAAAAGGTCCAGGCAGATCAAAAGAAACTCAGATGAGGTCTGACAAGCCTCAGCTTGAACCCTTTCAAATTCAGTATAGCTTTTGGCCTGTTACTAGTAATGGCAATAATATTTTGCAGGACTACAACCTTAAAACTAGCATCAGTTTCAATATAAGAAATCTTGTTGAAAATAGGGTTGTTACAGATATGTAGGATGTTCTTTGTTTGTTATCTGTCTTCATGCATTTCATGTGCCCGTACTTCCCCGTGGTCTTCTGAGACTATTACTGACTAAGTACATTTCTGTTAGTTAAGCAAAGAAAATAAAAATAATTTATTTTTTTTACTGCTTTTCCATATGCAACTTCAATTTTTTTATTGCTGCTTTTTGTTATATAATCTATTTTCTGAGAAGTGATTGTGGTGTTAGCAGCTTACATTAGTAGTTACGCTCCCTGCATGTGTTCAATCATTTTTGCCTTTCTTAAGTGTGACAGAACTTTAATTGTTTTCACTGGAAGAGTGAATTATGTATTTGCAGTGTGAATTCAGTAATGCATCACTGCAGTGAGTTGTAGATTATGTTATTATTTATTTTTTTTTTTAGTTCAACATGTGAGATTTCTTTGACTTATGCAACTGTGAATACATATTTTAAGATCGAGATCTTGCAGTCACAAAAGATACCTAATTTGGAAACTGCTTTAGTCTTTGTAAAATATAATACTCTGTCTTTTACAAGGTTTTGGGGGAGGGCGGGGGAGGAGCAGAATGAAAAGAGAAGATTTGCTTAAAGACAAGCAGATATTATATAGCCTCTCTGAAAGTGTCTTAGTATTTTACAAGTGATGGCCAGTCATGGCTGCTTATATATTTAAACCCAACACAATATGTGTATGTTTTCTGTTCCTCTTTTAATTCAGGAGAATATGCATTAGCTGCAGAGCTGTATAGAGAAGTGTTACGATCATCTGAAGAGCACAAAGAAAAGCTCAAAACAGATTCCTTGCAAGTGAGTGAGCATTCAAATGTAAAAATAAAACAGCTAGTAGTTAAGAACTGGAATACTTCAGATTTAGTTTAACAGGTCAGTCTTTTCTTCCTCCCAGTGATGTGCTGAATGACTCCTTCAGCCTGCTGTCATTATCACAGTCTTTAGATCAGAATCTGTTTAGTGATCTTCATGTTTCCTTTTCTTATTTTATTTATTTATTTTAATCTATTGGAATTCTAAGAACTTCTGCTTGTGAGTGTTCATGGTATTCCAAAAGCAGTGTGTGATCTCCACCTGCTGTTCTGCAATAAACTCAACAAGCTGAATTCGTAGACTTCTGTGTGTGGCTGTGACTGCTCACATTAATGGTATTGTTTTACATCCAGCAAACACCCGATGCTGGGCTTGCATTGAGAATGATAAATTTGCCAAACGACAGAGAATAATACAATTGTTATACTGCAGAAGATGTCCTCTGGCAGGGAATTAAAACATGAGAAAGAATCAAAATGAATTTTCAGGTAATAGTGTTAATGCGTTTTTAATATTATATTTATAAATATATTTACCTGGTAAAAAAGCAGTGGTTCTCTAAGTAACATCTTTATATTTCTTCAAGAATATCAGTTCTAAATTGACCAAAATCCTCTGAGGCATAACAAAATACTTAAAATGTTAATGATGGATAAATAAGAAGTGACCAGTTGTCTATTTCTTTACTTCGCTTGCTTCGCTAAGCAAGTTATTGTTCGATTATCTTGCATGCGGTCATCTGGTGGCTCCATTGTGCTTCTTTGTTCCTTCCTGCTCCTTTGTGACTTCCCAGAGGCATTTTCACTTAGTGTAGTCATATCAGCGTAAACCTGTTAAACTGCTTATAACGGGATTGTTAATTAAGCTGCTTTACTGGATTATGCAATCCAATAAAACTTTTTTTCCCCCTGAAGATGTACACTATGTTTGTGTAATAAAGCTCTGCTTCTGATGAGTACTTCCCAGTTGTGTAGGCTTAGCTCTTTAAGACAATGGCAATTCACTGCTGGCCAGTGCTCTTTAGTGGCTGAGATAGTGACAGGATGAAGGTGACCTGAATCCAGAAAGGGAGAAGGTTTATGATAGTGGAGGTTATTAGTATGATTTTATGGAAGATATTCAGGCAGCATAATATTAGGGGTCTGGCTTGGGATACATAGGGGGAATGTAGGGAAGAGAAATAAAATTAGCTTAGATTAATAGTTGAGTTTATTTTCCCAAAAAAAGAAATAAAGGTCATGTTTTATTCAGTCATCTTTTACTTCAGGTAAGTGAAGAATATGGAAATTGAAGCCCTTGGAAGCTGTTTTCTTCCTTTATTTTGCTTTAGATAGGCTAAATGAATGGTCTCCTTATTATGTATTCTGGGATAAATAATCTGTTTTCCATAACTGCAAAGGGGTGTTTTAATTAGGAGGGTGCGTATGGAACGGACAGCAGCATAGAATCATAGTGTTTAGGGTTGGAGGGGACCTTAAAGATCATCTAATGATTTATGTCAAACTTGCAGCCTGATTTACTTTAGAGGTGTTGAATAAGGCCTTTTTAATGTTTCCTTTTCTACCTCAGTAAAATGAGGAAAAAAATGTTTATTTTCTTTGTTAATCTGGATTTATTTTACGGAGGGGAAAAAAACAACTGATTTTAAATTAATCCTAATTTTTTGCTGTATGCTTTCACTGCTGTTTAAGCTTTTCTTGTTGAAGATGTTGCAGTGTATTTTTTCATGATTTGTTAACTTTGTATATATTTAGAGACTTCATTCTACACACAATTTGATGGAATTGTTGGCAAAGCACCCAGGAATTCCTCCGACTTTGCGTGATAGCCGACTTGCAGAAGAGGTAAACATTACTCATTTTTATATAGATACATTTTGAAGAGACCTTGTAACATTTTTTTTTTTTTTTATCCTTCAATATTTTATCTGACTAAAAAAAAAATTAAAATAGCTTTCAGGTTAACTACATAAATTTCCTTTCAGGTTAGTAAAATCAAGAGTTGTTTAGTGTTGAAAATGAGCTGAAATGTACAGTGAAATGCTGCTGTTCTCTCATCACCAAATGTTGGTGATCTCTTGTTATAAGTGTTTTATAGAGGTTTTAATAAATTTTATCTTTGAAAAGTGATGTCCCCACCCCACAATGTTCTTGTGGAAATAACTTACATAAATGTTAATGATAAACAATATCTCATCCTGAATTCTTGGGAGTCCCATATTTTCTCACATTTATTTCTTCATTTTAACTGCACATAATCAGTCTTCTGTAGGTGGAGTTTATTTTTTCTTGCATAGATGCCTTCCATTCCAAAATACTTCCCCATCTCCTAGTAAATATAAGCTACTACTGCCTATTACACCTTCCCAGTCATGCCTTGAAGCTGTTTTTCTAACCTCTCTTTTTGATCCTGTGTGTGGTACTGATAGTACCTTCTGTGAAACCTTCTTGAGAAGATCGTGTTTTGCAGTGTTTTTTATAATCTTAAGTTTGCCAGTAGCATCTGTCCAGGCTCTTGCTGTACTACTTATACTGTACTCACATGGTCTACAGCAACTGGTTTACCCTCCACTCTTGTACTGCCTAAACATCTAGAAAGGTTGACAATCTTTGGCCAGATGAGCAAGTCACTGTGTGTTACTTCCTGTATGCATAAGGCTGCTAACTATATCCTTAATCTTGACTAGGGAAATACGTGGTAAAATAGCTGGGATCACTGTTCCCCAGTGGTTACTTGTGGTGGACATACAGACCCCACATTGTTGTTATGGCATCATTTTCATCGAAAGGTATCTTGGCAAGTCCCTAGCTGAACCTCCCCTTCAGAGTGGTGTCAGCACTGATTTCTGACCAGGTAGTTCAGAACTTTGTCCAATTGGGAGTTTGAAATCTCCAAGGAAAGATATTTCACAACTTATCTGAGCAACCTGTTCCAATACTTCATAGTCCTCATAGTTGAAATAAAATTCACACAGAACTTCCCATTCCAGCTTTGTTCGTTTGCCATGTACTTCAGTAAAGTGGTGCCTGGCTCCTGATTCTTGGTGATTTCCTTCTGGCTGCTGGAAGGCTGCTATTATGTACCCTCTTAGCCTCTCTCCTCCAGGCTGGACAAGCTCAGTTCTTTCAGCCTCTCCAATTATGTGGTGATGATCAGTATCTGTCTTATTATTTGGATATCTTGTGATATTTTATCATTTTAATGCAAATTCTATGCATAGGTAGCATTTTTTGTTTTAATTTGCCTTTATAGAAATACTGTCCAGTTTTCTATTGTCAAATAACTAGTAATTTTTTAGTATCACCTTTTCCTGATATTATAAAGAGGAGGTAGCATGTAGGTAGCTAACCATTTTAAAACATTATGGTAGCTGTGGTGTTTCTACATTTTCAGTTATTCCTCATAAGTATGATTTGTGCATAATCTAAGCTCTCATTTCCGTACAGGCAGAACAACTTCGACAGCATTATATGAGTAAATCCAATGCAGAAGTTGCAGAAGCCCATCAGGCCTTACAGCCAGTTTTTCAGACCATTCGGGAGCTCCAGAGAAAGGCAGGTACCTCTTACGCATTTAGACTCTGAATTCTGAGATTTATTTTTTGTATATCTGTTATTTTCATCTCTTTTTCCAGAACACGAGCTGTTTTTTATCTCTAACATTTCTTTGAAGGCGTGTTTGGAACACGACTTTGTGTGCTTGCATGCACACACCCAACCCTTAGACTATGTTCTGTGTTCCCTGTGTAAAGAGGCACATAGTACTTGATGAACGCATGGTTAAAAACAGAAGTACATCGTGGGAAGATTCTTGTAAAGTTTAAAACCATGCTTGATTTTTATATTAACTGTGCTTCACCTGTAATTTAGGTAAATAACTTACAGATTTTGGCCTTGAATAATTTCTGTGGTGTATCAGGTAGTATTTCAGTTGCTTTCAAAGCAACTGTCCTTTGACTTGCATTTAGTCGTTGTGCTAAGGCTTAATTGTGTTTAGGCAATGTGACAACTCAGGTTGCAAGGAAAGGTACAATTCCTGAATGAACTGATGAACACCTGAGTGGAAATGCTGCTTCTCACTTGTCTAATAGTAAAGAAATAATAAAGAAATGGGGGCAGATGGTACATGAGGAAGTACACTTCTGCATTTTCTTTCACCTTCGAAAATTATAAGGTCACTTCAGTGTTGCTTTATTAATCTCACAGAAAGCTTACTTTCCCGATTAAAAGATCCTTTTGTCTCTTCTTGAGAGCGAAAGATGGAAAGAGGAAAGTTTTTGATTACAGTATCCCTATGTGGCCATTCTGTGTAGATGGTCTTGGTGAATCTGACTGTACTAAAGCAATTTGAAGGTGCAACAGTAGAAAATGTAGAATATTTCTTAATCATGTATTCACTTAAACAGGAGAAGAAATTTTTTTTTAAGCATGCTCTTGTCTTCCACTTTCCATGAAATTTACCCGTTTTTGAGTGTGACCTGAAGAGCAGTGTAAGCCTCTACTGAAATGAGTAAAATGGTTGTTGTTGAATGTTTATGGATAAATCTGTTCTTTTGTGTACAGATACATCCAGGCTCTCCTTGGTGGTTGGATGTTATCCACACAGCAATACAGTATGCCATCGATGAGGAGCTTGTTCAACGTGTGCAAAATGAAATAACATGCAACTACAAACAGCAGATTAATAAACTCTCCATGGCAGAGAAGTAAGAGAATAGCTAAAATAGGCTAATGATTACAGTTAAGTCTGCTCAAGTCCTCTTATCAGTTTATGCTAACAGTTGCAATTAAATAGCAAGCATTTTTGCTTTAGAGCATCTGGGCTGCAATTAAGTTTCAAAAATAGTCCTCCAAAAAACGTAGCTCGATTGAAGACTTGGAAAGAAAAGCAGGAGAATTACAGTTTTTTCTTAGACAAGTATTCTTTTAAATGTTTCTTTGTATTACCTAATGTGATTTTAGTCTTCTGTAGTCATGCATCTGCTGAACAAGAAAGATTCGAAGCTGATTGTGATAAAATTGAGTAACCTCTAAAAGAAACTGCCTTGCTTAAATGGAAAGTAGAGACAATACCAGAAAATCCTTATGTAGCACCATAAAATAGCATAATTGTTTTTCTGAGCAAAGAATTTTGGCTTGGTTTTGTTAAGAGACAGCAGTACCACTTTTCTGTGCTATTACAGAATAATGGATTGGAAGGTACATCTGGAGGACATTTAGACCATTCCCCAGTTTATAGATCCAGGCCCATACTTAGAGATTAAGTCCAATTAGGTTTCACAGGAATTTGTCCTGTTAAGTTTAGGGTATCTCCAAGGGGGGAGATTACATTTCGTAGCCTCTAGGTGAAGCCTGTTCCACTATTTGACCTACTTGGTGGAAAAAAGAATTAAAAATCCTTCTATTTAGTTAATATTGTGTGTAGAAATTTAAATACTTAAAAATATGCACAGATTTTAATTAAATACATAAAGGCGTATACTCCACTGTGACTAGTTTGTTATCACGATCCCAAATTATGCTTGGAAGGAAGAAGGAAATTCTGTCTGTTAAAGTGGATATTGGGGGTCATCCAGATGGAAAGTAGCTTTGCTTGAGGTTCTGGAGAATGCCAAGTTGACCAAGAGCCATCCATCTATTTATCCTTGTGGCAAAGGCGGCTTATGGTATCCTGGACTGCATTAGACAAAATATTGCCAGCAGGTTGAGGGAAGTAATCCTTTCTGTCTACTCAGTGCTGTGAGTCCACACCTGGAGTACCCTGCCCAGTTCTGGGCTCTCCAGTACGAGGGAAACAAGGACATACTGGAGAGAGCCCAACAAAGGTCCAAGACAATGACGAAAGGACTGAAGCATCTCTCGTGCCAAGAGAGGCTGAGAGAGGTGGGACCATTCAGTGGTTCAGGGGGATCTTCTCAAAGCCATCTGTGACTCAACTGTTTCTTTTATAAAATAAGGATAAAACCTACTTCCCATTTAATTTATTCTGGCATATGCAATTAAAAAGTTAAAAAACAGTGTCTTAAGAAGTATTACTGCTCAGTAGTGAAAGCAACAAGTTCTAATCTGCAATTGAGTGTTAGAGATGATTAATTCAGGGTATGGTGTGGGAGATTTTTATAAATCTGGAATATTTGCCGACTTATAGTATTAACAACAGACTCGTGAATGAAATTTACATGTATTTTCAGGCTACCTGGTTAGGCAAACTTGTATGTTTTATTTTAAAATACATGTTGCTTAAGCAGCTCATATTAAATGCCAGACTTTAGTAGTGTTGTTAAACCTGTGCTGTTTTTAACACGCTTCACAAAAGGGTTGTTTTGGACTAAAGTTTCCATGCTGAGTAGAGCCACATTCTTGTAATACACTTTCTTGTACATGAACGCGTGAATTACCTTATATGAATGGTGCATTCTCAGCAGGGTACCTCTGCCCACAGGAAGAATACAGTTACGGGAAGGGATAAAACTGGTGCTCATGTTCTTACTCCAGTCATGACAGTCAGCAAAGTTTTAGGAAAATGATTCACTGTTATCTCCATTTAATAATTTTAACTTTGAAAGCTAACTTGCAAAATGCAGTATAGAGTTTGGTGGCCAATGGATGCAAATAAAGGTATGAGTATGCGCAGTTGTTTACCTGTAGTGGGTTTCTGTTGTGGACCAGTGTTGCAGGCTTGTGTTGACTGCTAATATTCAGTTGTATCTCTCAAATCTTGGAAGGAGTCTTTCTATTCTGCAAATACCAGGCATCATCTCAGGGGATTCAAATAAATGATTCTAGCAGTATTAGTAGTAATAAGCGTTTGCTTATGATATGGAATTTATATGTTGTCCTAGATTGCTATTAGCTATTTCTGTTCTACTTCAAAATACTGAATGAAGTTTAGATTCAGTGACTCGGTGTATAATTAGTTCCTCATTTCTTTAAATCAGATTCCGTGACTGCAGAGGCCTTCAATACCTGCTCACAACCCATCTGGATGAAGTGAAGAAGTTCCAGAAGATTGTAAGGGAAGCAGTGAAAAACTTAGAAGGCCCTCCCTCTAAGCAGGTTATTGAGGCTGCCACTATCTGCCATTTGCGACCTGTTAGACTTCCACTTAACAAGTATGTCTTGAAAATAGAAAGTATACTTTAGAAGTGTATTATTAAATTCTCCTTTCTTTTTGAAATAAGAGATTAAAGTGTTTATTCTGTACTTGGGGTTGTATGACAGATTTCGCAGATCCATTTGTTAAGAATCGTGACCTTACTTTGGTTTTATTCTTAGAAAATGTTTTCCTGTCAGTTAGTATATTGGTGTACATAAGTGTTACATTGTTGTCTTTTTTAAGGACTTCGTGTGGCTTTATATTTCGGACTAGGGAATTAAAGGAATTATTTTGGTTTCTGGTTAAATTCTGAGTGCTTCAATCTGAGTGTTTTCAATCTTCTGTATTACAGCTGCGTCTTCTGTAAGGCTGATGAGTTGTTCACAGAATATGAGTCAAAGCTCTTTTCTCAGACGTAAGTTCATAGCTTTATAAACTTCTCCCTTATAAAAAGAAGTGGAAGTCAGATTGTTTTCTATCTTCTACTTTTAAGTTTTCTGAGATAAATTATGAAAACATTACAGCAACTTCTTGCCAGTGGCCTTGATGGCAATTTTATTCATCAGGTTTAGTTTTCTATGTAAATTAATTTTAAAAAGTTGTGTACAAGGAACCAATACGTGCCACTTTTACTCAAGCTGCTACATGACCGTACATTTTCAATAAATTATTGAAGTGTTCAGAAAGTTTCTGTACAAGTGTGCTAATAGGTATGTATTCCTATTTGTGCAAATATTTATTTGCAGTCCAGTTGCAAGTGGTATAATGCTGTATTTTTTCATAGATTATTATATTTTTTTAATTCTGTATAGTTCATAAAATAACAAACTAAAACTACAATGGAGGAGATTTCAGATGGGGAATCAGCTGTGAGCTGAAAGGTTGCACGAGCACATAAGACAAGTATGTTTGGTGGACAGTACTGAGACGCATAGATTACAGCCATCCAGCTGTCCATATGCTTTCTCTTTGACTTTTATCTCTCATATCCCTCACAGTATCAAAATTGGATTCAAAAATATTGAGGTAACTGAGAAAAAATTTTGAGAAGTCTTTACCAGTGGGAGCGCTGTTGCCTAATGATTGTTGGAAGCATTAGGAAATGTTAGTGTGTTTCTGAATCAGCATTATTTGTCATGGAGGGAACTGGGAAGCTGTAGTGTTCTTATAATAGTGCAAGTATTAAGCAAATTTTGCATTAGCGTTTAGCTACAACTCTTGCTGATTAAAGAAGTCAGAATTGCATTTTTAAATAAATGTTGACATTAATCATTAATAGCTACTGAAAGATAATTAAGATGCGTAAGCCTTTACAAAAGGTATTGATGATTTTGAGCTGACAGTGGCTTATACAGTGATTTCGTTGCTGGTACTTAAGTCACTGTGTTCAAAGAAAGCTTTTGGGATATCAAGTAAAACAGCTGTGTGTGTTTGATTTGCTTTATCCTTTAATCAAATACTAGAAGGCTGAAATATATGATGAATAAGTAGAAATAAATGTGCAAGTACAACATCAGTGATAAGTATCGTGTTGTGTTTGGTTTAAAGTGTCAAAGGCCAAATGGCAATATTTGAGGAGATGATAGAAGATGAAGAAGGGCTTGTCGATGACCGTTTACCCACCACAAGCAGAGGACTGTGGGCAACCAGTGAAACTGAACGTGCCTTGAAAGCTATTCTCTCCTTTGCCAAAGCTCACCGAATGGATGCTAAGCTAACTGAAGAAGGCAGCGTATTTCTGGAACTCTTTGAAGCATGGAAAAAGGAATATAAGGTACAATAAATGAGATGGTGATGAAACAGCTGAGAGTTCTCTTTAATGTAATATAAACAAATTGAAGCTGAATATGAACAAATCTCGGTTATATTCCTGAAATTAGGGTTTGCCTACACAAAACTTTTTTGTAATGTTTATTCTACAGGGTTTGATTTAAAATGGTTTAGTATGATTGCAGAGTTTGTAAAAGCTATACTGGCTCCTAACCAAATTAGTAAGCATTGTAATTGCATCTAGTAAGACAGTATAGAGATTCAATTAAATGTGTTTGTTTAGTTAAATCAGACTAGAGAAAGACTCAGCAAATTGGTCAATTCTGTAATTCAGTTTACCTTCAGTCTTGTGCTAGCTACAGGTGTCCTTTCAATGTTGCTTTATTTCCTGGATCTTGTTTATAACACTGTGTAACCTGAAATAATTAGTCTCCTGTTGTTTGGGTCAGAGTGCTACAAAAGTATACTGTCACTTTCTTTTATGCATCATTGTGTATCTGTGTTTCCTTGCAGTGAGTACATGCAAGTGATGGAGAAGGGGGAATTGCTGTTGCACACAAGGGGTCTCATCCTGTCTTAAAATCTAGGGTGCAATCAAAAGTGTTTCCTCTTGAATGCTTCTCATTTTTAATTAACAGACTTCAGCTTCAGTAGAAAACACTTGGTGTGCTAGTGCCAGGTTTATTTGACTCGTGTTCTGTTTTAGTTTTATGATTCTAGGAAAATGTCACTTGCTTTTTCTAAGAGGTTTTGAAAAAGCAAACATACTTCTTGCAGAAATATGCTATCCAAGAATTTAAACATTTATTATATTGTTATTATAGAAGAAGAGAAGATACTATAGCAAGTAATTTACTTTATGTATCTTGGATTAACTAAAGGGAATTTAGTCAGGGGGTTTGGGTTTATGTGGGTTCTTTGTTGGGGGTTTTTTTTTGGTTTTTTATTTGTTTGGGGTTTATTTGGTTGCTTTTTTTTTTTTTTTTTTGTTTTGGGGGGGTTTTTTGTTTGTTGTGGGGTTTTTTTCCCAGGAAACTTGTTTCTGATCACCTGCTCTCCTCCAGCTGATAGCACTACTTAAAAAAAGTTACTTTGTTACAAAGTAACATCTTGGTCAGCATTTAGGTATTTGATAAAGTTGGTAAATGCCTAAGAAAGTTGTGCTGCTTTCACAAAGTCAGGTCACTTGCTTATGGTACCAAAATGCTCACTGAAGAATACTGACCCTAGCAGTTCTCATGCTTCATCATTTTATGTCTTCGGCTTAGTAGTAGTTCACAAAAGGAGGAGGATATAAAGTAACTAGTTACCAAGGTATTGCTATGTGTTGGGGATTTTCTGCTGCAAGAAGGGAGCGTGGTCTCTTCATGTCCTTTTACTTTAGGAAACAAATTTGGGACTAATAGGCCAATGACAATGAAAATAATGCCAAAATGATTCCATATGTTGTGACTTAGAAATGTTAAATCAATTGGCCATACTACTCTAATCTAGATTGATCTACAGGGATGATACTCTGTAAAATAACCCTTAAATGTAAAACAAGCTGGTTTTTTTGTCGTTAGTTTTTGTTTGGGCATTGGGTTGTTTTCTTTTTGTTTAGGTTTTTTTAGCAAAAGTATTTTTGGCTTAGTTTCTCCCTTAGTTTAGTTTCTTTAGCCTTGGGGGAGTAAGCTTCTTTCAGCCTATTCTCTGTCCTTATCCCGTATGCCAGGTTTAATACACAGTAATTTTATATTTGTAATCTAGGCTTAGCTCAAAACAAATGCTTTGGTAGTCTTTCCTGAGCTAAAAGAAAACCCCAAACAATCAACCTGCGCGCCCCTCAGCAGCTGATTGTTTAGAAATATCTCTACAACTGAAAAATCATAAATCAACAACTAGTAAACTAGTAAGTTTTGGAATTTGCAAAAGGTCTTCGAATTCCAATATGATCACTGAAGAGGGGATTTTTGGTTGGTTTGGGTTTTTTTTAATATGTAAATAGTGGAAAGCTTGGGAAGAAATATTTTACAGTCAATAATTTAAAATTATTGTCAATAATTTAAAATTATTGTCAATAATTTAAAATTATTGTCAATAATTTAAAATTATTGTCAATAATTTGTCAACAATTTTAAAATAATGTCAGCTTATGTGTATACTGACAGTTATTGCCATTTCTTTTGTAGAGAACCAGAATTTTCATTGTGTTGGCAGAATTGAATCTGGTGTTATCTTCACCTTGTGCTTGTCTGTGCCTTAAACAAGACCACTCAAACTGTTAGCATTTCTTTAAAACATACTTCATCCTTAAGAAACAGTCTTTGTACTTAGTTTTTTTCCTTATGTTATTCAGCGTTTGTCTTGCAAGGCATTTTCTTTCTGAACTTTTAATTGGATTAGTTATTGCAATAGTTGTAAAAGAAATGAGAGACAGCTATTTAAAGTTACTTACAAAGAAAGGCTGGAAAAGAAAGCGAGCAATGTGATCTCTTATACTGTTTGTTTTCCTTCATAATTTGTTGTTGTGGATGAATTACTGTAAAGAAATATTATCCCTTATTCCAAAAAGATTTTCACAGTGTATGTTGTTTGGCAGAGTCATACAAGGGAGCTCAACTCAGTTCTACTACTAGTTTGTTTGGGCTTTTCTTACAGTTACTTCATGAATATTGGATGGTACTTAGGGATCATGTCTCTGCTATTGATGAACTGGCGATGGCTACAGAACGGCTGAGAGTGCGTCATCCTGATGAGCCAAAACCGAATCCACCAGTTCTCCACATCATAGAACCACATGAGGTATAGTACTTGACAGAAAGAAATCTTTTTTTTCTGAAAGAACCTACATCCTACCAAGATAAAATCTGGATCTATGTGTAAGGTCTGCAATATGCCTTTGTTTCCATTTCAGAAAGCCACTGGTGGAGTAGAGAGTTCCTATCTATTTCTCCATTCAGTATATGGGCATTTTTGAGCTTGTAACTCTTACTTTGATGTGGTTTTCTCAGCCTTTTGACTGTAAGAGTGGCGAGTAAGACTGTTGTCCTTCCAGCAGCAGGAAAATTGCTGTGGGACTTTTCTTTACAATTGGCCAGTTTTCCAAGCTGGTGGAAAATTGAGTTGATCTGTTTTCTTACCTGTATTACTACTTTCAATAAGGAAAAAAACAGAGTGGAAGCCTAGAAGACAAATATTGTTTTAAGTATTTTGGAATTTCTGAGTCACTTCTGAGACATTTTCTGTTCATGAACGTAGAGAAAATACTGGGTTTATTTAACCTTTTAATGTTTTGGGGTTTTTTTCCACCAATAGAAGTATGTTTTCGATAGAAACATTTTGTGCTCGTTTTCAGTGAGATTCAGTGTTAAATAGAAGTGCTTCTTTTCTTTATTTCTGTAGGGAAATAGGTATTTAATTTGTGTATTAAAGCAATTTTAAAAAATTATCACTTTGCTTAACAAATGTTTAACAAAGTCTAAGATTTATGTATTTACAACAATAAAAGAAACACCTATTACTCCTTTGGCCTTCATCCTTCAGGCAGTTGCCTCTTCTGCAATATTAATAGCTACACCGCTGCCAACTGTAATTCATCTAAAAAGAAGTCAGCTTGATGTTTCTATCTTTTTATAGGTTAAATTAAAAGTGAAAGCTTTTAAGAAGTATGAAGAAAGTAATAAATAATTTCTTACACATTGTTTTTGGAACCAGCAGTAGTCTAGGTTCTGTTTATCTGTAAGAATACAGACGATAAATTGAATGAAATTTGAAAGGAACTTTCATAATAATATGTTATTTTAAATTGGTTTTGTCTCTGGGAAGAACCAATAATGTAAATAAAACAATGAAGACCAAGTCTGTGTACATCCTGGGTCTCAGCCCATTTCATAGTGCTGTGTTTGTACTGGGTACAGGAAAGGAATAGATAATTTTGCTTGGGGAGAAGCACATCTTAAATTAACAGCATGAGCTCTTCTTCTGTCTGTCCCCAGTAAGATATTCAATTGAATTTTGCTAAAAAAATAATCTAAGCCTTATTGTCAAACTTTTTTTTTCTTAATATTTTCTTTTTTTAATGCATGTTTCATACTGTTTTCATAGGTAGAGCAAAATCGAGTGAAACTTTTGAATGATAAAGCAGTTGCCAAATCACAGCTTCAAAAGAAATTAGGACAACTTCTGTATCTCACTAATCTGGAGAAAGTAAGGTTTATGGTTCTTTGGTCTTTACCAATGCAATGTACTCTTATTTACCTAGTATAAGAAACCTACCAATATTGTTTGGTTTTTTGTTGTTTGGGTTTTTTATTCATTTATTTAAAGCTACATTTTAAGGAAAATATATTTTCTGTTAAGATTCATTACATGTTGAAACTCAGTGTGGTGTTCTTTGCGTTACTGTGTAGTTACAAAGTTATTTATTACACTATATATTTTGGCTATTTGCTTAATTACATAGTTATAAAACTATGAAGTTTTAGATGGTTAAAACTTTCTCTAAAACTAACTGGGCCACGCTTAGTAGAAGCCTTATAAAATGATGTACCTCTCAGCGTCCCCTTGCTAATTTTACAAAGAGCTTACTTTAAACAGAAGAACAAGCAGGTCTGTAGGTTAAATAAGTGTAAAAAACAAAAAAATACCCCCCAAAAAACAAAAACAAACAAAAAACCCAAACAAGCCCCATGTTTTGCACATTATTTCAATTACATTGTTTAAATACAGTTATGCTTAACTAGGCATAGGCAAGCATGATTAATTATACTTAAGTGTTTTTACAACAGTGTGAAGCTGATAAATATGATAAGTTTCTTGTTTGAAGTTGTATATTACCAGGGTTTTTCAAAGCTGCTATAGAGATGCAGATGCGGTCTGAAGGACCGCAGTGTGAACAGGGCTTTTTTTACTTACCCTTAATTACATATTTTTTTAACTCCTCAGAATAGACTTTATTTGTTAATTAATGGTGTTTTTTAATTTGTTCATACAGGGTTTTTTAAGAACTTTAGTATTTATTTTTCAGAAGTTTATTTTAAGTACAGAATAATTGTAGTTATTGAAATGTATCGAAATGTAATGTTTGTATTTATTTTCTACTTACAGTCTCAGGATAAAACTACTGGAGGAGTTAACCCTGAACCATGTCCGATCTGTGCACGTCAACTGGGAAAACAGGTAAAAACTTTAGTCAGTGCCTTTTGTTTTCAGAACGTCTTTAGCTAGGTCTGAGTCAGTTGAAAGGTCTCAGCTGACACATAGATGTTCTGGGCCTGCAAATGAAGAACACATTCAGCAATGCGATCTTTTGTTTCTAATGCATTCTGTCAAGAAAACATTAAGCCTCTCTGTTGAAAATCTTATTTCTTCTTAAATCCAAAGATGTAGTCTAGAATTTAACAATAGGTAAAAAGTAACTTTCTTGAGGACTCTTAATTAAGGCTGATCTAGAATGAACGTATAGATAGACTCTTGCAGAAGACCAATACAAACATTTGTGTAATTCTTTTAAAAATTGTGTAAATGCTTAATCTGTGTGCTTAATCTGTACATTAAGAGTCATTACTTTCTTCAAGTTTAAAACTGGGCAAATGTAAGAAATGAATAATAAATGTACAGAACTTCTGTGGATCATGAATCTGTGCTGGAAAACTTTGAAATCCAGGCTTTTTAGCAGCTGGAGTGCTAAAAATCCTAAAATCCTTCAATTTTTATCTGACAAGTCTTGTGAAAGTTATGTTTCTATGAAAATGTGATTTATCATGTATTAGTATACTGGTTTTCTTTTGCATTGATCCAAAACTGATACTGTGTGTTGTTTGTCTAATTTCCTGCACAGTGGGCAGTGCTGACATGTGGACATTGTTTTTGTAACGAGTGTACTGCTATCATCATAGAACAGTACAGCGTTGGCACCCGCCGGAGCTCAATTAAATGTGCCATTTGCAGGCAGACAACATCTCATAAAGAAATATCCTATGTCTTCACTGCAGAAACAGCAAATCAGGAAGATGATATTCCTGTAAAGGTACATTTTAGTTTGAGCTTTGTGGCCCAAGCTTTCAGCAGTGTGTATTTGTGATCCATGTTGCACACTGCATTTAGGCAAACAAATCCACTGTATAGTTTAATAAATAGGTTCACTTTTATAATTTGTGTTTATGATAGATACAGTTCTCTTTCTTTTGAAAGATGTATACATGGTGTGTATAGGCCTCTCTTATAGTGTAATCGGTGGTTTTGCATCCATCCCCAAGGAAGGATGCACATTATCCTGTCAAGCAAGTTTTTTTGCTTGGTTGGTTTTAGGCTTAGGGTTTTTTTTAACTTGTCCTTTTCATAACTCTCAATAGTTTTAGAAACAAAACATGAAAGGAAACAGTATGAAAGAGGATAAGTTTTAATATCTGCTATTTAAATGTGCCTGAGAAAAGGATGGATTACAAAATTACGTACCTGTTAAAGTAATCCTATCTTGGTGTCAGGGGGACAGCTTTTGCTGAGCTTTAATTATGAATTATGCTTTAAGCGTTTGACACTGGGTAGAAGTACATGCTATTTATATGCAGGTGATGAGGGTGGGGGGTTTTTATTAGTGCATCTTGTTTATCTGCATTTTAAACCTGTTAGTATTTGATTAAAGCCTCACTTATGGGATACCAATACCTATCGACAAGATGATTGTTGAGTAAAGAGTGGCTTATGATCTTAAAACAAGTCCCTGCCTGGGCAATTTCTTTCTCAAGGCTTTCCACTGACAATGTACATCTCTGTTGAAGATTGTTAGCTGTATTTTCCACAGTGATTTTTCTGTGTTTACTCCTTTTACCCGGCTTTCTGATGAGAGCAGGTCTTTTCACTGAGCAATCTTAGATTTTTCCCTAATTTAGAAACCTGTTTGATCATTGCAAGTGCCTTGACAGAGAGTCTGGGTTTCATAGGTAATTAATTTTCTGCGAGTATTATTGAAATAGCCGTACACATGGAATACGTCTCCTACTCAGCAAAATACCATGGCTTGACTTTCCCCTTACTACAGAGGATATTTTAAAGTTCAAGTCTTTGGGGGAGACTTTGTTTGTAACTGATGTGCCTTTCTAATGACAAAAGTTAATGAACCTATAGGCACAAAGGTGTAGGAAATTGGTCGTAATTGTCCTCTTTTATCTACTTTTCTTGGTAGCAGAGCATTTTCATTGGGTTGAAGGTGAGATGAAGGAAGAGACTGCATGTCCCAAAATCATACAACTGCACTGAAGTCAATGCTGCCACATAAGCTGTTCACACTAGTTATGTCAGACTCTCTGAAAACTGAATTGCATTTTATGAGTAGACGTTTTTTAACTCAAATGGTTAGATTTGAAGTAGTTGACAGCATCTGGCACCAGGGGGAGTAAATAGGCTGTTTTTTTGAAGTGCTAGTTATTGGGACCTTGCTTCATAGGTGTTTTTAACAGATATTTTCTCAGGGTTTAGAGATATCACCCTGTTTCTAACAGCATTTCAAATATGTTTCATAAATTACATTACAAAATAAATTCATAAATAAAACACGGAACATGGCACCTGCTGTCCTGCGTAAAGAGTTGTAGTGTTTTATTGAAGTATTTCTGTATCAAAAGCTTAGGGCAAAGCAAAAATCTGAATGAATTCCTGTGTCATCTTGAGCAAGGCAGATTCTTACTTCATGCAAAATTAAAAATTCATACTGTAACTTCTCTGTATGTGGTATCAAAACAAGCAGCACTGTTAAAAATTTCTACCTCATATTCCTTTAAGGACAGTTAACAAAGAATAACTTCTTATGGTTTTTATAGAATTCTGAGGTTAAGATTAGTAATTTGCAGCGTGAGAACTGTGTGACATATTCAGTATTTGTATTTTTATCTGAACTTTCTCAGTCCCTCTGTTCTCTTTCAGTATTGTACCTCTCTTTTTTTTTTTTCTTTTCTTCTTCTGTTTTGTCTTATAAGTCTTGCTCTTTATTGTACTAGCACTAGCTATGTTAAGTTAGTGCCTTACATGCAGAAGGACTACTGTAAATGGAAGCATTTCATACTGAGAAAGAGATTACTGGCATCCCTGCATGTTTTGGTCCTGTAAAAGTTTCCAGTGTCTGGTCAGTGTTACCTTGGGTATTGCCAGACTGTCATCTGAGACAGAAATTGTTAGAGGGTAATTCTGATTCAAATGTGTCCTGTTCCATAATGAGCTAGGACTAGCCAATCTGTTTATAAATACGTGGATATGCAACAAAATGACAAACTCAGGGTGTATGGGGTAACATTGCTTATTAAGACAGACTGAACACTAAGAACTCCTAATAGCAAAGGTGCTTCTATAAGTTTCATCTTTCCCTAAATATTGAGAATAAAATACAATTTTTTGTGTGTGCTGTGGGCCAAAGGTATGGAGAACTTCGCACACTTAGTTACCTTGTTTAGCAAATACTTTGATCTTAGTGCTGTTCTTTTCTTCAAAGTCACATTTGTAACACCTGAGTCACTGGAAGTGAAGGATGGAAAAATCAACAACTAATTGTAGTGGCTAAAGCTACTACCTCTTACAGCAGGGCAAAATAAGACCTATGGTAAGATCCAAAAGAATCCTTGAGGAAAAGACAGAGCTTGATGGGGCTTTGAGCAGCCTGGTCTGGAAAGAAGGTGTCCTGACCATGGCAGGGGGACCGGCACTAGGTGATCCTTAAGGTTCCTTCCAACCTAACCATTCTATGATTCTGTGACAGTCAGAGCAGATTAGCAAGAGTTGTCATCACTGAATCAGAGATTAATGATATCAGAAAAGCACATAAATGACCCTGGAATATGTAGGAAATACCTAAAGTTAGTCTTTGATCTCTAAGTGGTTCTGATTGGCAGACAGTTGCCATAGGGGTGCAAATGTGGTTTTCATCCTTGCAGATCATAACACCTACTGACATAAGCATTTTTAAATGTCTGAATTTCAGAAACGGTGTTAATTTCTAGGTGCAACTGAGATAACATGAAAAAAGCTGGGTTTGTTTCTATGTCTATGACAGAGTTAGAATCACTGTGGAAACCCTGGGAAATAAAACGGTACTGCTTGTTGCAACCTTTGGTAAAACAGGCTGCAGAAAGTCTTTTACATGCATTTCTGGAGCATTCGTTTAGCTACATAATCTATGAATGATCAAGCAGTCCAGCTTTGTTTCCCACCTTATGCTTAGACTGCTGACATCCTTCCCCGCCAATTCTGCAAGCAGCATAACTTCAGTAAATTTGATCTGTCATTGTAGCAAGCCAACATAGTTAATTCAATGTTCAGAGGACAGGTGTAGACAGAAATAAAACAGTATCTGTCCAACTGAATCTAGCACAGCTTGAAATTACTATGCATGTAAGAACTAGTAAGGAATTAAATAAGGGCTTCGTAAAAAAACACATTAAGTAAAATTGCTGTAATAAAAAGTGTGCACTGAAGGAAATAGAGGAAGATACTCGAGAACTGTTTCTCAGAATCCTCTTGCCAATGTAAGGGGAAAGGGAGAAGTACAGAAATAAAAGTGGACAAGAAGTAGAATGTAATATTGGATTCATTAAGCACTGAAGTACTTCTGAAAGCAGAAGCTGAAGATGTTTTCATTGCAGCACACACTCCTTCAAGAATCAATTATATTTGCCAATTTCTTACTATTTTTAATATAATTAACAAGCGTCATAGTACTGAGCATAAGTTCAGTGTTGCCAAAGTGAGAAACAAAAGCAACAGAAATAGCATTCAGGTTTTTTTCATTGCCAGCTTTCAAGAGGTGTGAAGGGATGGAAATTTAAATATGCATTTGGTAGGTTCTTTAAAGATTGTGCCACCACGTTAAACCTCAGCAGGCCTACCTGGCAACTGCAGTTGTGTTTGGTTCAACTGCACTGCTTGGGCTATCCATTCTGCCTCATGCAGAACTAGTCAGGTGTATCTGTGTGGTACTTCATTCTTCCCTGTATTGTGCACACTGTAAGACACCACTGTGTTGTGGTAGAGTTGTTTAATATCCTACTTTACTAATGTTATTCTTTAACTTCTCAAAGGGAAGTCACTCCACCAAAGTGGAAGCTGTGGTCCGAACACTGAAGAGAATTCAATTTAAAGATCCAGGAGCTAAATCCTTAGTTTTCTCAACGGTATTAATCACTATTTTGTGTCTTGTCTGTGCGTGTGTGTGAGTTTTAAAGCCATCAGGGTGTTTTCAGGAATTAGTTTACTCCCCAAAATGTTGAATCCCTTTGTACATCCACTCGTTTGTTTTGAGAATTTGTAGGGCAATTCATGTGGCTGGGACGTGAACAATGATGGTAGTCAACAGATGTAAAAGCTTGTTTCTTTAAAGGGCAAACACTTTGATTTGTATAGAAGCATTAGAAATTCTAGGTATTTTTAAATGTATTCAGATATTTTTGATACATTGGAAAACTGGTTTTGTGATGGCTACTGATTTATATTCAAACTGATCTGTTTAATTACATTTCTAATTCAGTTTTATGACAGATTCAGTTTCTGGCACACAAATCTTTTTCTCCCCCCTCTACCTCTCTCTTTTTTTTTTATTAATTGCAAATTCTGGTATTTTGAAAGGCCTTTTTATCTCTTCCTTCAGGAAGTTAATTAGCATCTCTTAGTTGTCATTGCTGTTTGTAATTTTGAGTTTCTTTTACTGTGTATTTTTGTGTTTTTACAGTGGCAAGATGTGTTGGACATAATTTCAAAAGCTTTGTATGACAACAACATGATTTTTTCTCAGATCAATGGAATTAGTAAATTTCAGGTACATAAAGGATATTTTTCTTAAAATTAATCTCCGTGGGGAAAATTACAGTTCATAGAAGTCAGTTTGGTCCTTTTACTTTTTTGCCTCGTTTGAGAAATTGAAGGAGCAGTGAATTTGTTTGACAGAAGCTTTGATCTCTCACTCATTAATTCTAAAAATCGCAATCACAGCCTTTGGAGATGAACCGTGCATTCGCTTTTGAGAAAGAAGCATTGGCATGGATGTTAAGGATGAGACACCCTGATCAGTGCTGCAGGAAGTTCTCGCCTTCCTGATATCTGTCTGATATCTGTTCTGGGGTGACAGATCTCGGGTCAGTCAGGCTGCAGAATTGTCACTCTGGGGCCTATAGCAGCTGATAGAATTTCTTGAAAATACAGACATGTCGCCCCAGTCTTTACTGAGGAGCTTGTGTCATGCTGCTGTGATGTTTGCCTTTTAGGAAAATCTCTCTGCATTTAAATACGATCCGAACATCAATATTTTGCTGCTGCCTCTTCACACTGGTTCCAATGGACTCAACATCATTGAAGCAACTCACGTTCTCCTTGTGGAACCCATTCTGAATCCTGCACATGAGCTACAGGCTATTGGCAGAGTACATCGTATTGGCCAAACAAAGTAAGTTAAAATAGTGTTGAGTGGCTTAGATATGGTCCAGAATAGAGCTGCATATTAGAATCAGAATAAATCTGGTTCACTGAACTTCTGAATTATGGAAATGAGGGTATTCATAGGATTCCTATTCTTAAAGATGATTGTGTAAGGGAAAGAAAGATTAAAATAAAATGTTTGCTGAAAATATGCAATATGTCTTTTAGGGGAGTTCTTTTGTACTATGGGTGTGAGATGCAGAAGCAAATTGCTTTCAGACATTTAGGAACAATGTAGGCTCTTGAGTCCAAAATCCTGAAAACCCTTGTTCAGCTGTGCCCTGTTTTATGTATGCTGTTGGTACCTTAGTTTTCAACTTTGAAGTTCTGCTTGTCAACATGTCCAGAAGTGTCATAGCTTTGCAGGTCTGAGTAACTCACTGTGTTATATGTGGCAAAGTTCAGGCATGGCCCTTCCTAGTTTCCTTGAGAGGCTCCTTCTAAGTGGTCATTCCCAGCTCCAGATTAGTAACTGTGTAAATTTTGGGGGGGTGGTGGTGGTGGTGTTGTTTTTTGGTGGGTGTTTTGTTGGGGTTTTTTTGTTTGTTTTTTTTGCATGGTTGTTTTTTTATGCTTTTTTTACAAAAAGAAAGTTATAGCACACACTCTTTAGAACTGATTAGTTTTAAAATCACAGTTATGCCCTCACCCCATCTAGAACTTCTTGAAAACATTAATGAGTTGCATATCTTTTACTTGCTTCAGTGTTGTAGATTTTACATGGGTTGTTCTGAGCACTTAACAAAGGTTTTGGAAAGTTTGTCTTGAACAGATAATATATATATGTTTTTCCTTGGGTTTCGTATCACTTAAAAAAAGTAAAAAAACCTGTACATGAAGAAATAAAAGAACTGGAATTAATTCTAGAATATTATTACTCCAGAATAATAGTGGGGTTTGTGTTCTGGAAATGGAGGCAAAACAAGAAGGCATGAATGAGCATGTATGTAAAAGAATGTTTATGAACAGGTGCATATTTGGGTGTTGGTAAAGATTTTGAATTAACTTTGAAGGCATAGGAAAGATTGATTGCAACAGCCTGCATTATAATTTTACATGATGCTGGCACATAAAGGTCTGGCAAAAGCCTTGCAATAAAGCCAGTGAGAATGTGTGCTGTAATTCTCTAAGAATAAGACTTCAGCAAGGCTTATTTGACAAAAGGCTATTTCCAAGTACAGTGAGCATGAGAGAATATACTCTGTTTAGTTTCACTGGTGCAACTATTACCAGTTCACTTGAGTTCTTATTTACTTTTCTTGAGTAGACCTTTGCCATGAGTCACAAAGTATTCCCCCAGCATGCCTCTGTGTAACGTTATCTGCCAAAGTTTCAATTTAAGGTCTGAAAACCATCCAAACACTTTCAAGAGTTCATATCTTGAAAGATGTTTATACTGGGGAGCCTGAAGTGATTTTTCATTTTTATCTTTGGAGCTGACTCTTTTCCATTTCACTTCCTTTGTCCCTTACACTTCTTTTATTATTACAGCTTTCTTTTTTAAAATTTTATTTCATAATGGAGTTCTTATTTTGGTTTGTATTTATTGTCATTCTGGGCTTTGTGTTTTACCATTTTTACAATTTCATGTTGACTGACTACAATTACTGACTTTAAAACAAAAAATTACAGTATTTTGCCATCTTCAAGAACAATATTGTTAAACCTCTTTTTTTAACGGAATGAGCTTTAATTACCCATTACACTGAGCTCTATCTCTTGGACTGACTTGTGACAATGCAGCATAAACAGTGTATGCATCCAGTGGGCCTAAGTAATTTCTTTAAACAACAGGCTAAGCTCTTGAGGACTGTTTGTTTATAGTGGGGACACGGAAAGCAGAACTTTGCCCAGCATATTATTTTGGATTTTAGTTAATGCAGCTTATATTCATTTAGTATGCAATCCAGCCATGTGGAAGTGTGTGCTCTGGGAGGCAACTAGGCATCCTTAAATGGCAGTGGAAGTTGTTAATTACCTTGTAAAATTTCTTTCTTAAAATACAGGGACATTTTTTCAGCACTCTTACAGTAATTGGTATGAGACAAAAATGTGGTCTTAAACTTTGACAGTAGCAGCATAACTTCTGCTCGCTTCTGGTCTTGTTTTCTCTTTTTAAACACATTCAGATCTACCATTGTTCATCGGTTCCTGATAAAAGCAACAATAGAAGAGAGAATGCAGACAATGCTGAAAACTGTAGATAGAAGGTATGTGTTGAATTTTTTTTAAAACATCATTATTGCACTGAAAATGAAAAGATGGGTTTCAACCACACTTTTATGACAGTTAGCTATGTGTATCTTGCATATAAACTTCAACTGTTCTCCTTCTGTGTTTTGATTGACAAAAAAGTTTCATGATTGGAAAGGTTGATCTTCTAACCTGGTTCCAGTAACTTGAAGCTTTGGTTTAATTTTGTATATTTTATTTTGTAAAAGCCAAATTAATTAATAAATTGCATGTTATGATTTATCTTTGCAGTTTATCTACGTCCATTAGTATAAAAGCATTGCAGTTAACCGAGTAATATTAAGCCTGCAACTGGAGTAACAGCATATGCTATAAGCTCTAATATAGGATATAAATCCTTTCTTTCATTATTTTTAAATTCTACGAACCTGGGCTGTCAGTGGTGTGTCACACTGGTTGATTTGCAGTGAGTGCAAGTGTTGTCCAGATGCTTGCACCTGAGTCAGTCTGATGTGCAGGCACAGAAAGTGGTTTTCACTGGTTATCTTATGAAAACTGTAAGCAATGATGGACAGGGAGTGGGACAAAAGTGGTATTTACATTCTTTATGCAGAAAGTACAAGAGGTTTGTACCTCTGGTACTAGACGTTTGTACCTCTTGTACAAATCTAGAAAGAGGCCTTACTTTGAGAAAATTAGTAATTTTTTCACTGTTTTGGCTGTTACAAGTTATGAGACTAAAAATTTATGCTTATCTTTAGCTGTAGTTCTGAA
This sequence comes from Psittacus erithacus, assembly GCA_009867235.2. Classification (NCBI taxonomy): domain Eukaryota; kingdom Metazoa; phylum Chordata; class Aves; order Psittaciformes; family Psittacidae; genus Psittacus; species Psittacus erithacus. The sequence goes on along the minus strand of WYDI02032695.1, from coordinate 68,369 downwards.
AGATTTCAGCTTTAGTTTTGAAAGGATGATTTAATCAGTTTCCATATCTGTAAAGTAGCCCTGCTTTTCAGATAAAATTAAAGTAAAAATACAGTGGTTGAATGATCCAGTGAGGACTAGTGTTTTGAAAGTAGGATCAAACCTTATGCTTGGAAGCTGAAGCCAGTCCTTCCAATTCTAAGAGGACAAAACAGATTATTCCACACTCTGCTGCTTCTGCAGTGTTTGGTATTGACCACTGCCAGGGACAGTAGATGGACTTTGTATCCTATGCAAAATGTGCAGGAGAAGTAGCTGATCAGTGTATATATTTTCCCTGATAGAAAGTGTGTTTTCCTGCTGAGCATCAGGGTTGAACAGTTACAGGGCTCTGAACCATGTGGTCTCTCTTCAGTATAAACAGCTTGTTACTTAAGTTGATTCCTCCTCTTGATGTCTGCATTCAATTTTTTCCCACAGCCACACAAGCTCCTCCATGAAACAATCAGAAGCCTCAGTTCTGACAGTGGCAGATTTGGCTGACCTTTTTACGGAGGAGACTGAAGAACTTGAGTAAAAACATTGGTTTGGCCTAGTGAGATCAGGAAATACCTGACTTGATAAGGACTGGTATATAATCCACTTGATCGGTCATTTCCATGCTCATCATCTAGCATTTGTCCCTAACAGAGCAATTGAAAAGTCTCAGTTGTTACTGTGGCAAATTGTTACTATTCTGTGATGAAGTTCTTAGCTGCACACGCTTCTGAGAGCACTGGAGAAAACTTGCACTTTGCACATTATACAAAGAACATGGACTTTATTCCCAAAGAGCGATTGAGCTGGATGCTAAAACTGGAGATCTTGGACCCTTGGTTGAGAGGATTTTTGCCATCAGCTTTGATTGGCTAGTAGCTCAGTCTGAGAGCAGAACTGTGTGTGGATGGTTAGGTGGGAAAGGGAAGCCGAGAAACACAAATCTAATTTTTTTCTTACTGTACAAAGAATTGTTAGAAAGACTGACTGTAAATTAATATTCTTCTAGAAAGGGCTTGTTACCATTTAATGCAGAGTTACTGAAGACTTATTGTAACACTTTAAATGACTGATCTTTACTAATACTTTGGATATTTGTATTAGGCTTCTAGATATTCATAAACACTTGTGACAGTTAAAAATTTCATTGTTAATGCTTACTCACTACAAAATGATGATAATTAAATTATGCTTTTTGTATGTGTGTTGGTCTGGTAATCAGTTAAATACTTGAACTCACTATACGTTTTTTCACTTATACCTGAAGCCATGGCTAACTTAGTGCTTTGGTAAGAGAAATAAAAGGCATTTGTTACAGAATTCTTTTTAAAAAATAATTCATTAAGCTGTTGACCACTTTAGAGCCATTTGGTGCTTGTGTACATTTTCTGGTTTTGGCTAGTTCTCGCTCTTAAAGATGCAGCAAACTATCCCAAATAGATGAAATTAAGGCAGGCAGTCTAATTATTAGGTACCTAGTCTAAATTAGCTAATCAATGGAGATAGATTAAGCTTTTGTGAAACGTCATCCTTAGATATGTAAGACCACTCTACCCCATCTCTGTTGAGAGTAGACAGTTTAGAAAACAAATCTAGGCTAACTTTTAGACTGCTTAAAGTAGGCAAGATAAATTTTAAGCCTTTTGGCATAGGTTATTGATACACATGTACATAACATCATTTCTGACGGTATTACAGAAGCAAGCTCAGTTATATAGTTTGTTAAACACAGCTTTGTGGTTAGAGACTGGGCAAATGTATATGCATGAGCAATGGGCTGCTTCGCTCCAATTACACTATTTACGGTTTCAGCAGACGATTTCTGTAGAAACCCTACTTGAGGTTGAAATTAAAATAAGTTCTTTAAGATATCTCATCTTAGAATTTTTACTCTAATCATGCCTGCTAAATAGATGTGCCGTATAGTTACTGAGCTTCTTGAGATCTGTTTTCCGTCATATTACATTTGAGTTGCACCACTTGGGTATTAAGCCTGTCCATATGACAGACAAGTTTTCTGCTGCTGACGACAAATGTGAATAGAATCTACTTGAATAATATTGCATCAAGAAGTGGGGTTTTGGCTTTTACAGGCTGTTGTCCTTCTGGACTGATTAGATACTTTGCTCTAAAGACTCTAAATAAATTTATAGACAATGTATCTATTTCCCATATTTGCAATATGTTCTAGTCTTACACATTTTGTCTCTGAGATTAGTGTTGTTTTGCTGATTACAATTTGGAGCAAGGGAAATAGAATAGACAGTAGACTTTTTTTCAAACGAGATTTATCAAATGATTCACACAGACACTGTGGCATCTTCATCCTCGAACGTATTGAGAACTCAGCTGACCCTGAGCAACCTGATCCAGCTTTGAAGTTGGCCCTGCTATCAGTGGTGTGTTGGACCAGATGACCTCTGTGGATCCTTTCCAGCCTAAATCATTTTACACTGTAGTGCAGATCATGCTGTACAGACACTCCAGGAACTCTGAGGGCAGCAACATTCTAGTTTCCTCATGATCTTCAGAGAATTTCAATATTGAACAACATCGTATGATTGAACAAAGAGCTGCTGTTCATCTGAGAAATTATGTGTCTATATTAAAAACTGTGGAAGCACACAGTGTTTGCATTCATAGCTCCCTTTTAACTAACTAGATGTGGGAATAACAGTTGTCAGTGAATGTGGGAGGCAAACTGAAAAATATCTGGCATGAAAGCTTTCCCAAGCTCTGGACGTTTTTGGTTTATTTATATAAAGATCATGGTTTCATTGTTTATTTACAAAAACATGGCTTTTAGATTCCTAGCCAAAAGCATAGCTTCTCATCAAGCAGGATGTAAGTCTTTAATCCTGACTTATTTTTTTACGCTCACGTAACAGCATGAGATGCCAGAGAGCTGATTCTAGACACTCTCCTGACTGCCCTGGAGCACCAGGACCCAAAGCTCTGGAAGTGTAACATTAAACATGCACACTAGTTGTGTTAAAGCACTCTTGAAATTGGAAGGTTCAACCATTGGAATATTGGCCTGTGTCAGCAGTAAAAAGGATTCTTCAAGTTTCAAATAATACTAAGTACAGAGACTAAAGAATTATTTTGTAAAAGAAACTAAACTGTAATTTACCACTTTTTCCCATTCTTTGCAACATATTTTCTTTGACAAAGGTTTTCTTTCAGAAAAGACATCACATGAGATAAAATTTTTTTTCCTGCCAAGGGTGCAGCTTGTATATCTTCAGTGCTTTTCTCTTACCAAAGCACAGTAAGCCTGTTTTCATGGTGCTGCCATGATTTGGCTCTCTATCAGGAGAATATTCTTTGAAAAGACAGTATCTTGGCTGAGAAAAAAACTTTGCCGTATCGTAGTGGTTCCAATATACTCATAGAAATGGCATGTTCTGCACAAAACAGAAATCTATAAATAGTGACTGCAGTGTTTACATAATGTTCGTGTTTCCGAAGACCTCAGTGCTGACCTTTCATCTCTTTTGGTTCCACGACAAACAATGTTGGGAGTTTTTTGACTGGAGTTGGAGAGAATTTCAGGACAGGTTTTTCTCCCTGCATATAAAAGTTCAGTGCCTTGTAGAACTAAATTGTCATCTTATTTAGGTGTTAACAACATGAAGGTGTTAGAAACTAAGGAGTGGATTCCCTTAAGGTGTTAAATTAAGCTCTATGAATTTCACTGTGGATCTTTATATGAGTTTGTAAGTTAAGGTACTCTTTGCTCTACATCAGTCTATGCCAGGAAAAGGTTTTAACCTGTTGGGTAACTGTTTAGCATACTAAAGTCTGGAAAACACTATAGTGTACATGCAGGTCAGATACTACAAAAGAATATTTACCTCAACCTCTCATACATATTAACTTTGCATGTTAAGTAGTGGACATAAGAGTTTATGCTGTTTATGGGGTCTTTCAAACCACTTTTCTGCAGATGCATTCCAATTGTCTGCCAGCAGAGCACCCTCTACTTCAAAAGTAATTGTGCTTCAATAGAAATGTGAGTGGGATCCTACAGAAGAAAAGATGCATAGTTGTTTCTGGTTAAAACCATGCAGACATATTTTCTGCTATAAGATTCTGTCTGTCTTAGTGGCTGAGGTCCAGTAAACAACTCTCTACTATACAGTCTTTGCTCACACAAAGAGTGCTGTCCTCTTCCATTCCATTCTGCAATCCCTATGACTACATTATGTTTTCCAAGAGTCCCAGAATGATGTAATTAGCAACTGTGCCTCAGTTAAACTGGCAGGGAAAAAGTCTGTATTGGTCAGTCTTGCAGTAACCAATGTAAGAAGAATCAATCTTGAAATTTATTGCTCCCTCAAGGCAAGTAATTAGATGAGTTTCTAAAAGAAAATCTGCTTGTGTGGTTGGGTTTTTCTTTTTTCCCTGGATATAAATAGAGCCCATTTCTGAAGCTTAATCTAAAGATTTACTGCTTAAAATCTGTGTGATAACCTTTTCTGTAGACCGAAAGGCTATTTTCAAACACACTGTACCTGTGCTTTTCTTCCTTTTTTTGGTTGCCTGAAACAAGGTCTTTACAAGACTGTATACTATAAATGTAGGTTAAAGAAATTTTATAATGGAGGGGAAAAGGAGGTCCAAGACATCCCTATCTCTCCCTCTGTGTGTCTTTGTGTCTCCCTGTCTGTTTGTCATCCAGCTCACTCAGAATGAGGAACATTTGTGTTTGATTAGTAGAAGTAGAGGAAGAGTCATAATCCGTAAAATGGCTACAGTAAAATTGTCATAGAAAAAGTGTTGGACATAAAGGGAATTTTAGCCTGGTATAAACTCTTCTTTTGTACCCATAATGTCTTAATTTACCATTATTCTTCACCACTGTAGAAGCAGATGTTTAATTTCAGTCTCTTAACTTGTATGTTTCTGGTTTTATATTGTATAGCTGACATAAAAAAAGGGGCCTGGTAATCTAGTAAGCAATCAGTGAGGCTTACAAGTTCTTTGTTGTAAAGCTGATAGATTTTGGATTCATAAAGTGCACCTGAACTACTACCACAAGTTCCAGTGCAACCCATCTTGTCTTCTCTTCTTTAGAGAAGAAAGAATAGGTAATTATTGACTCAGTGTAGTAGTGAACTGAAGTTCCAAGTGGATATTCTACATATTCTACAGTCATACACCATGTAAAGGGGACAGTTAGTTGTAGCTTTCAAGTGCCAGGGTGCTGGTCGACAGCAGGTGCAATGTGAGTCAGCAGTATGCCCTGGCAGCCAAGAGGGCAAATGGCTTCCTGGGGTGCATTGAATACAACAGAACCAGCCAGTCAAAAGAAGGGATTATTCAGCGTCATTCAGTGCTGCTGCGGCCTCACCTCAAGAACTGTGACAGCTCTGGGCCTCACAATTTAAGAAAGATGTGAAGGTCCTTGAATGCATCCAGAGGAAGGCAACAAAGCTGGTGGAAGAGGTGGAAGGAATGTTCTTTGAGGAGAGGCTGAGGACTTTGGGCTGATCTAGTTTGGAGAAAAGGAAGCTTTGGGAAAAGGGATTTCCCAAGTCCTGTGAATGGTAAATCTTGGTTGCAGAGTTTCTAATCTCCTGTTTGTTAATATAAGAGCTATTTCCTGCTCAAGAAAGGATGTTTGTTCACAAAATGGCAAATAATTATACTAATTACCTGCATCAAAAGGAGCATGACCAGTAGGTTGAGGAAGGTGATTCTCCCCCTCTACTCCGCTCTCATGAGACTCCACCTGCAGTACTGCACTCAGCTCTGGGGCCCACAACAAAAAAAAGACAGGGATTTGCTTGAGTGAGTCGTGCAAAGGAGGGCCATGAAAATGATCAAAGGGCTGGAGCACCTGAAAATTATTGCTGAGCAAGATCTTTGAATTACATTTATTTTTTTAATTTTTTAAATATTTGTTTATTATTTTTGTTATTATAAAGTCTATAAATTGCTTTTTGATAGAAAATTATTTCTTTTATATAATTACATATTAACAAATACTTTGTCAGGTATTTGCAAGCAATTTGATGTCCTTTAATTCTAGATTTCAGTGTGGAAACAGACAGTAATTGAATTGTTCTAGTAGCAGACCAGTGAAACCAATCGGCTTTGGCAGTGGCAAGTTAATGACTCTTAGAAAGCAACCCATGGAAGAGAAAAGAGCAGTTTTCAGTTGTGTTCCAAAACTGAAATTCCTGGATGATAAGCCAAGAAAGAATATGTTTACCTGCTCTGTTTCCTTACATTATATAGACATTGTAATTTCAGTGAGATAATTTATCTAGAAAGTAGAACAGCTGTATTTTTATTTGAAAGTTACCAGGGATGGCAATAATCACACTGTCTGTGAAGGTTTGCAGCTATTTCAAAGTCTCTATGAACAGAATATTTTGTCTTTTATTATCCTGCTACTGAAATAATACTGATTGTTGTAATAGTCATTAAATATCCTTTTCTTTCAGTCTTTCTGGTTTGTGGAAAAGCAGCTGGTGCCTCTTCTAAGAGACAGTGCTTAAAAATTTATGTTCCTGTTCCTTAGTGTGAAACTGAATTGTCTGATAGATGTTACCTGTTAAATATTACCAATTATTAGGAATGCTCTGCACATGTGAATAATTGTTATTCAAAATTACACTTACAATACCTCTAGAAACCCAGCAGTGATAATTATTCTTTTCAGTATGGTTGGTTGAACCCAGCTCCAAAACTGCTGCCTTCTGGAAACAGCTAACACTTCTCCACAGCAATTCTTCACTGCAGTCTCCTGCTTCATAGAGACTGTGCCTGTGACATCTCCTCAATACAGTCATCTCTGGGATCAGTTGTATCATATTTTCCTTCCTAGAACTGTAAATCAGTCCTGGTCAATCCCAATATACATAGAACTATTTTTAAAAGTGTGGTATAATTAGGAGACCTCTTTGGCCCAGTGCTATATTGCAGTTCATGTGTTACTAATTCCTTTTAACACTGTCAGAAATGAATAAAAAATTAAAAATGTGTTCAGTTAGTTTTACCTAGATAGAACCTAAAAAATGATGAACATAGATGATGTGTTTCAAAAAACCAAACTTCCTGACAAAGTGTAAGAAATTATATTGAAAATAAGGTACTTGAACTTAAAGTCAGCACTCCAGCAGGTCTTTATTTTTCTGGGCACTGTACAAATGCTTGGGGTATAATCCAAAGTCCAAATCCAAAATAGAAGATTTTCTATCAAGTTAAATGGTCTGTGGGCCAGTTACACAAGGAGAGAGAACCTGCAACCAAAACGCACGGGAGTTGCAAAGGCCATGAGGGCAGTGGAGGTGCTTGCCCAAGGTCAGATGCCAGCAGAGAGGAGATGAGAGCCCTGGTGGCCTCATGGGCAAGCCACCTGAGCCTGCAGGCAGTCTCCTCCGGTGCGCTGGTGCCCTGCTGCCTGTGTCACACAGAGCTGTTGGCACGGTAAGTGTTGGAGCCATTCAGCACATGCTGTTGTGCATGGTGCCTGCTGGCACACAACGGGATCCTGTTCCTGCTCTTACTGTGGTATTGCATATTGATGCAACTCCACAAAGGCTCTTGTGACTCTCTGCGTTGTTCCTTGTAATGCTCCCTGTTC
>WYDI02032695.1:0-60657 GCA_009867235.2 Psittacus erithacus | reverse complement strand
TCATGTGCAGGCAGAGCAATATGGTCTTCCATGTCCCCGGCTTCCAACAGCCATCCTGCACTGTGCAGCAGGTCAGTCTTCCTCGACAGATGCCAGTTCTAGCAATAATGTGGAAGAAAGTGTGACCTTGGAAAAAACACATTTATTAAAGCACCAAAGCATTTATGACCTGATTACTGAAATATTTGTGCTGGAGATGAAGTTTTTCTATTGAAGGGCAGCACACCAACCAAAAATACTGTGGGCATTAATGAAGTGTTTTACAGATCTCTTATACTCTGGAATAAACAAGTAACAAAGTGCTAAGTACATTAGAGGAAGGCACTAAGGTTCTTTGGGGTCCAGTTATTAGAGGGTGATCGTACAGAAAGTCCGTGCTGGGGTCTCATGGGAAATGGCTGGTGTGAGTGACATACAGACCTTCTGTAAGATGTGTTTTGATGACACTATCTTACAGCTTCAGCTGTACCAGCACTTGCACAAAGGAAGTGTGTGGTGTGTGACTGTCTTCTTTTTTATGAATTGTTTTCTGCCTTGCCAGAGAGATATCTCTTTGGTTTTAAATACTGTAATGTAATGCACATAGTGAGAAATGAAAGGTAGGATTTCAATGGAATCTCCCTGAAAATATCTGTTTCATACTGAGGTTTTGCGGTGAAGGAGTCAGAAGACCCCTCTGGCTTTGGGAGCCTTTGCTGGCCAGACAGCAAAAGGAGCAGGTGGGGATGCGTTACCTGTAAGCGTATGACTGAAGGCTGGGGAAGAACCTGGGCAGTGGATCCCTCCTGGCTGCTCTGCAGGGATGTTCCCTGTTCCAAATCCACAACATACTGCAGGGAGCCCCTGGCTTGAGGAAATGTGGATGCACACTGGTGATGACTAGGAGCTGTCATCTTCATTCAGGAAGGCGGAGAACAGGGGGCTGTGAAGTAGAACTGCAATGAGAGAAGTAGGAATGCATGTGTAATGCTTGGGGGGGGGGGGCACCTTTTTCTTCCTGACATACACACAAATAGAAATTACTGCTTATCTCCCTCCCTTTGCTTAGCTATCCATGGTATCCTGAATAAGGAAGATGGTGTGTTAATAGAACAAAAGTTGTTAGGTGTTTGTATGGCAAGGAAAAAAAGAAAATCTGGACATCCGACAGCTAGAAGCTAAACAGAAGTTGCAGCTGGACAGAAAGGTCAAAAGTTAAGGTGAGCCACGGGCCATTCCTGAGATGTTTAAGCAAGTCAGTTTCTTTGGGTAAGTTTCAGTATCCGGGGACATGTTTTGCTGTCAGTCAGTCCACTGTAAATCTGGAGCTTTAATGGAGTTTTTCTGTGCTCTTGCCAGTACAACTGAGAGTAAACTTTGGCTCTGGTTACATCCATCTAAAGCAAGCCACAGCTTGCCTTATCCACAGAAGAATTCCTGTTGACTTCATACGTTTTTCATGAGTTGGGACATCTGGATTTGGTACAGTAATACTTAACATTGGGATGTTGCTCTAAATGCTAGGATGTTTACAGAAATGAGAGCAAGTCAGACACCTGCTAACTATTTCATGTTAGGAAGCATAATGCTTCTTCCAAGAAAAATATCTGAGTGCTCTTGTGCAGCATCTGCTCCCAGTATTCTCTTCTGCAGGAAAACCTGCATTCAGGAAGATTAAAATGAGCTTCTTTGGATTCCTGCATAAAACTGTCAGCTTGAGAATCTCCTGTGACTAGCAATTACTAATTGCACTCATTCCCTTTAGTATCAGTGAAACTGTAATGGGCGCTGAGCAGCTGTCTCACATCCCTTGGGAGTTCCAGCCTCAAGTCTACCCTGAGCCAGGGCATGCATTGTTTGATAATTAAGCCCTCAGCCTCTGTTCCAAGCTCACAATAAGTGAGAAATTGAGGATGGTGATGGTAATTATTTAGCAAGGGAGAGGTTTCTTTTAGACACCCTTCCCTTGTACCCGAGTCTAAATTTTGGAGACTTTCTGAATTAGATGCATTGTATGGTTACACTCCTGTTCCTCAGTTAGACCCCTTTTTAAATACAAATTGTCCATCCAAAGCAGAAACTGATTTAGCCTGTTTTTCTACCTCTGGCAGCTCACAATCCACTCCAGCATGTAAATTTAAAATGAATAGCCACCATGACAACTTGGAAGATATTAGCACATAAAAACCTGCATGAGTTGCTTCAGTTACAGTAAGAACTTGTCATAAACCAGCAGGAACTCACTGTCTACAATGTGGCAAAAGTGTTCATAGGTCTCTGTGCCAGAGGTTAGCTGGCAGTGAGAGGGAAGTGCTGCTGCTGTGGTGGAATTAATTGGCTGCAGCTTACATGGATTGATCAAGTGGATGCTAAGCCGGTGACTCAGCGGTAAACAGAGAGCTGGGGCTCTCCCTTTGCAACCCCTGCAAGCACAAGAAATGTTCTCCCCTTCATTTTGCAAAATACCAGAGGTTTTATGAACAATTTCAAAGGTTGTATAGAAAACACATGGTTTTCCTCACCCTGGCTGGTGTAATTAAAATGCTCTCTCATATGATTGCCTTCTTGGGATCTCAGCGTTAAACTTGAACCTGAGATGTTGCTGGAGCTCTGTCTCTGGTTTACCTAGCAGCAGAAAGACAGTAGGACTTGTTGGTGCTGTTTTCAGCAACACTACTGGCATGGCTTTACTTGATTGGGAACTGAACCTCAGCTAGCAAGTCGCATTCAAGTAAAAATCTCCCATGGCTGGAGATCACCTCTTCCTCATCACTAACTGGATGTACTGTAACAGCAATATGAAGCTGAATGTTATCTATCTATTACTAATCCAATATTCAGCATTTCCTTGTTACTTTTCATAGAATCTTCATATATACACTAAAGGAAGAGAAAGACACAGCAGGACCTTCCTCTACCATATAATTTTTCAGCTTAGGGGGTGCCTTCCTTCATTGCCAACAGGAGGATAGTACTCCAGTCTTCTCTGAAAATGTCTGTATGCCATTACTCCAGTGCTTCAGGAGGTGTTTTTCAGATCAGCCCCTCTGGTACTCAGCATTGAGCTGCATTGCTGCCGGTTCACCTGTGAAACACGGTGAGCTGTGCATGGGAACAGGGTATTTCAGAGAGGTGGTTACAAGGCATCATGTGCTGTCAGAGTAGGCACCTCCAGAGCCTTCTGGTTCCAGCCGCATTTTTAGGCGATTCATCAAAATTAGTATTTCATACTGAGGAGTAGGAATGCCTCTTCAGTACCCTAATCTGTGCTAAACATTGCACTCTTCCCTATCCCATCCAAAGATGTTGGTATTTACAAGCTTCTGGGGTCTTTTGGTATCTATGCATGTACCCAAGTCAGACTTTGCACTGAAATAGCCAAGTGGTGCACATGACCTTGAGCACTAAGAGGGTCATTACAAGGAAGAACCTGAAAAACAAACTACACTTTCCCTAATACGAACTCCACATAAGGATTTGTTCCTTGCACTGTTTGCTAAAAGCTGAGCAGAAGTGTCTGGCATCTGATAGGAAAAACAAAGGATGTTCCTTTCCATTCCTGTCTCCTTTCTGGGGACACTGTGTCCCTGTGCTAGGCACAAATGTGAGGGGAGAGGTGCTCCAACTCTTGCACACAAGATATTCTCTATCTCCACAAGCCAGCTTCCAGATCCTCAGAATCTATATTTAACAGCACTAATGAAACTGAAAATAAACACCTTGAGTTACATTTAACAGAGTTTTGTTTTTGTTTGTTTTTATCCTTTAACTGTTTCTTGGGTTGATGCACTTGTTCCCTTAGAATTCCAGGGCCACAGGATAGCTGAGCTGTTCCTTGGTCAGCTGCTGATCTCAACCTTGATTCTGTGCTGCAGCTGTGAGGCCCATTGGTAAGCACAAAGGGAGGAACCTGCGGCATTACTAATACTGGAGTACAGTGTAGGCCTGTCTTCTTGCTCAGTCTTCGCTCAGATTGTTCTTCTCAAGAAGGAATTGGCATTGGAGAGGTTTGCACTGCTACTATTTAATGTGATATCATTCATTAAGGAACTTGCCAGTGGGCGGCTTGGCTACTGAAAAAGAAGACATCAGGCCATAAAAGTTGCTGAAATCATTTTTCAAAGAAAGTTTTTGAAGCTGCAACACTTGCCTTCAAGTATTTCGCAACTTAAAAGTTGGCCTATGTTAAAGAAAAAAGATTCAGTAACAGAGTTGTTTCAGTGATGGAAGCTGTTTGCCATCATGTATAAAAGGTTTATTGTATCTCTGTTGATACCAGCGGAACAGGCACTAGGCTGGTCCCTAATTTCAGCGACCATTAACCAGCCAGGTGTGATAAGATGTGAGGCAGTAATTACTGGTTTTCTGACATATTGTTCCAGTCATCTCTGAGTTAGTGAACTGCTCAAATAAGTTAAAGCATGATATGATTTCATTAAGATGGTCTGATTACCTACTCAAGCAACCAGAGATGAAAGCTTCCAAACCAAGCTTTGTTCCCTGACATGTCCATCCCCATTGCATTTGTTTCTATGAATGACAAAAACTGCCAAGAGGCTGGCAAAACAGGCCCAAGGAAACATCCTTATGAACTGCTGACCGCTAGCCTCAAAAGATACATGTTACACTAGTGCTGACAGCCACGCACATGCAGATCTTAAGCACCTTTCACTGATACAAAACACTTCATGAAAATCCACACTTTTGACTTTGTGTCAGAGATTGAACCAAACATGATCCAAAGGAAATAAGTCTTTTCCTAAAAATAAAACCTGTATATGACCTGGACTTGTTCTGTACTATATACAGCATCACACATTAGGGGCTCATAAAACATAACTTGTAAATTGAGAGCAGAGTTGTTACTCTACTTCTGTTTCTATAGAAGACCTGGGATTTCTAGGAAAAATACACTTTAAACACCATATCCAGTTTCTGTAGAAGTTTTTTCTCGAGCCATTTTCCTTTGAGAGTGCTAATCTAAATGCTTTTTTACTGTTAAATATCCTTTACTTTACAGCAAAGGATTTATGGGAAAGCTGCAGTGAAGGGCAGGAGGTATATCACAGGGAAGAAAACATGGCTTACAGAATAGAGTGGAAGCATTAGGACTCTAAAGAAGAACATTCCCAAGGTTTGTGCTGGAGCACAATTCCATGTTAAACTGACTGGAAATAAAAAAAAATAATTCTTAAATGCCAAATTTTTATTTTACTTTTTTTTTTTTACTTTTTTTTTCTTTAATCAGCATTTTCAAAAACCTTCCACTTTTACAAAGAAGATGCTATTTCCTGTTCAGGATGAATATAAAAATCAAAATATTAGGAAATTATGAAAAATGGGCATTCTGGCTTTTTTTTTCTTTAACTGTACTTATGTCATTGTACTTCTTGTGTCTGAGCCTCACAATAGTTGTGTTTCCACATAAATTTCCATGCAGCAATCCTTTATTAATCTTTAAGTAGACAGGTTTTTGTTACATCTGAATTAGGATTTACTATGATGAAGAATCAACCTGGACTAGGCTGTATAAACTCAAATGCTTAATTTTTATGTTTATACAGAAATCAATGAAAGCCTGCTCTGTACCAAGGATCTGACTGAGGTGGAGATTCCAAGTACCTTTTTTTTCTGAGAAAAACCCTCCAATTCTAGCAAGTTCTCCTCCAAATTAAACAAATGGGTTATTTTTATGCCTTCAAGTGTGGGGTTTTATCCTTTTAATCAGTTTCATTTCATTTAACCTCATTGAAAATTACATATTCCTGTAGTCAGGCTGACTGTAATAATGTAAAACTTACTGAACTTGGACAGACAGATCATGCTAGACTGCAGATGTCACAGGGGAAGTGCCCTCGCAGTACCGTGTGACATCTAGGCTTTAATCTGAATTCAGATGTCTCACTCGACACTTGCGTGTCAAAGGAAAGAACCCAAATTATAAACTATTTATCTTTAATTATTTCTTATCCCTCCCCATCCCCCATTAAATAGTAATTAAAATAGAAATTGGTGATGTTAATGCACAGAGACTCTGGGCTATCAACATGGCAAAACACCAGAATATGTCAGACCAAAAATAGCAAACCAGCATCCATCCTATCACTTTCCTGAGTTCATCTGCAAACCTCTGCAGCTTAATGTAGTCTGATCATCACAAGGGCTTGACATGACGCAGCAAGACACATTTCCCGTCTGACAAAAATCAGCAGAGGCCCAGAGAAGTCAGATGAGGAAGATCTTCCCTGATGGCTCTTTCCAGAACTGATGATGTTCTTGTCATTCAGTATTGGTTTCTGAAGGGCTGAGGAGGAACCACAGAATCACAGAATAGTTAGGGTTGGAAAGGACCGTAAGATCATCTAGTTCCAACTCTCCTGCCATGCACAGGGACACCTCACACTAAACCATGCCACCCAAGGCTCTGTCCAACCTGGCCTTGAACACTGCCAGGGATGGAGCATTCACAGCTTCCTTGGGCAACTCATTCCAGTGCCTCACCACCCTTACAATAAAGAACTTCTTCCTTATATCTAACCTGAACTTCCCTTGTTTAAGTTTGAACCCATTACCCCTTTCCTGACACTACAGTCCCTAATGAAGAGTCCCTCTCCAGCATCCTTATAGGCTCCCTTCAGATACTCGAAGGCTGCTATGAGGTCTCCACGCAGCCTTCTCTTCTGCAGCCTGAACAGCCCCAACTTTCTCAGCCTGTCTTCATACAGGAGATGCTCCAGTCCCCTGATCATCCTCGTGGCCCTCCTCTGGACTTGTTCCAACAGTTCCATGTCCTTTTTATGTTGAGGACACCAGAACTGTACACAAAACTCCAAGTGAGGTCTCACAAGAGCAGAGTAGAGGGGCAGGATCACCTCCTTCCACCTGCTGGTCACAACCAGCAGGCCTTTGTCACTGTCCTTTCCAGCAGTAGCTGGGAATCCTACTGAAAAGTGAAATTTTGTGTGGTAAGAAGGGGAGCAGGAATACACAACTTCAGGTTGAATTTTGCAATGTGCTCCAGTCAAAACTAAGGAGATCAAAATTATGAAAATACGGAAATATTCTGCTTTGACATTCTAATGACTTGTTTTGTGTTGGAAAAGTAAAAGAACTATTTCAATGTAACCAGAAATAAATATGTTAGTTGGCTTTAAAATCACATTTCTTATTTTGAAAGTAACCTAAGGGAAAAATTGAACATTCAAGTTGATTCAAAACATATTTGTTAGTCTGCTTGCTTCCTAAGAGATAAAAATCCATTTAATTTCTAGCCAAATGTTTTTGGGTCATTTTCTTTCTTAAGTTTAGAAATTGATTCATAAAAAAGTCTTTATTTGTCCAAATATGCTGACAACACTGAAGTTACTGGAAATGTCATCTGTTATTTAAGTGTCATGGTTTGGCTCCAGCTGGCAACTGTGTTCCACGCTGCCGCTCACTTGCTCCTCACTGGTGAGATGGGGGAGAGGATCAGAAATGTAAAAGTGAGAAAACTCATGAGTTGAAATAAAGACAGTTTGATAGGTAAAACAAAAATATCAACATTGTTTTCAGCACAAATCCAAAGCACAGCCCCATACTGGCTACTATGAAGAAAATTAACTCTATCTCAGCCAAAACTAGCACAGTAAGAAAACAGCTTTGCAGCATAAACCAAACAGTAAAAAAAGAGCAATGTTTATACTGGAGCCCTCTAAATCAAGCTCAGAGGATTTTATTATGGCTGCCTTCCAGCCTGGAGGATCCAGGAAGATGATTAAACACAAGAGATTTGCTCCTCAAAATTCAGCAGCAAAACTGCAAGAAAAAATCCCAGTGCTTATACTTGCATTACTTCAGATCTGTGTACAGAGCATAAACAGGAGCTCTATTAAGCTACCAAAGAAATTCTGGGTAAATGGGGATATAAATCTCCTGCTACTTAGTGTTCTCCATCAGTGCAGGTCCCATCCATCAAGTGTGCATCCTGTGCTTCTGCAAGCCAGAGTTCTCCATGCCGTGGATGAAAGTTTGATTTTAAGACCCAAGCCCCCATTTCAAGATTTTGGATCCATGTTCTTTCTGCTGTAGTACACAGCTAGAATGAATAGCTCTTTATTTATTTTATTCTTTAGGAATGAAATGTTCTGTTTCAGACCCTGGAATACATGTATATAAGGCAATGACCATCTAGCTATAAAATGAGCTAATGCTAACACATTAATAAGCTGCTAAAAATGATCATTTCTTTCCAGATCTCTGATTTACACCTCAATGACCCTGAAAGCCATGGTACAGAAAAAGGAAATATTGACGTGCGCAGCATTAAAAACAATTCGACAGACTGCAGAAGCAGAGTAGTAGTATGTGCAATGGCCTGCTGTTGAAAAGGAATATTTTTCCCCCTACATGCCATGTTTATGTCTTTTGGTGCTGCAGTTGAGGTGGCTTAAACTACAGAATAGCATATGTATTTGACGATGAAGTACAGGTTTCTGTATTTTCTCTGGCTTCCATTGCTGCTGCAGCTACTAATCCCTTATTATTCACTTGAACATCTGTGAGGGCTGCAGATGTGCCCAGAAAATTTTATAACCATGAAAAGTTAGTGTAAACTTCATGCGCCATTTGAATAACTAATATCATTACTAAGATATTAGAAGCATTAGGAAGGGAAAGCAAGCATGCCTGTTCTACAAAAATATAAATTTTCTGTAAAAGACTGACAGACACTAAGCAAAAAGCTGACATTGCTCAAAGTCCATGGGAATAGATATTTGTATAGACAAGAACAGAAACTTGTCACATGTGTAATTTCATCATATGCATTCAAGAAAGAATCTCACAGGTATAAAAAGGCCAAATTGAGAAAATTTACCAAAGGTGTAACAATAGAAAAATGAAACAAACAAGGCACAACAGCTTTCTCCACTTACATTCCTTGGATTAATAGCCATGATTTTAACTTGTAATGTGAATTAATGAAATGTGAAAAAAATCAGGATAAAGAGATGTGTGTTGGGGAAAAGAAAAGGAAAAACACATTCCCAGAAGTCACTGCATTCTCCACGCGGAAGGAAGTATGTGAGACTGAGTTTTAGGTTTTGAACACTATCAACAAAAAGTGATGCGTACTTTTCACTTCACTATCTTACACAGTGTTAGTTTAATTATATCTGGCACCATTAGTTTGAAATTACTTTAATGAATGTTCATTTTCTCCTTTTGAGGTGATCTGCTTTGAGAGCTAGCAAAACCTGGCTCCTTATGGATTTGAATGTCACTTGCCTCCACTCCACTGCCATAGCACCAGCCTCTGTCAAGCACAAAGTTTTGTTTCCTTTCAGGTTTTCTGGAGCATCTACCTTCTGCCAAGCATTCGGAGAATCCTCCCCAGAGCCCTTGAGCTGGAAAGGACCCTGGAGACCCACTGGTCCCAGCTTCTGTTGAAAGCTGGTGCTTATCCAGGACCTCATCAGGACAAGTCTGGCATGTTCCTTCCCTAGACATTTGCACAGTGATAACCCCAAAAATCTCTCATATCCCTTCTGGTACTTCATCAGCCTCTCCACGCATTCACCACCCACATCACCATGCCACATGGGAGGCAGCATGAGGCTGGCAAGATGCATCTTCACTGGGCTAATGTGCCAATGGAGCTGCCAGCAGCCCACTTCCAAGGGCGAAAATGAAAGGGAGAGAAATGGCCCTTCTCCCTCTCAGCACTGACAAGGTTTCCCTTCTCCATCTGGGTGTTGTCCTACACACGCCACGTGTGGAACCTCACTGTCCTGGGAACTACACCTCTTTCAAAGATGGCTGAGGGTGGGCAGCAGGCCCAAAAGCCACCAGGTACTGGCAGGCTCATGGTGTCGTGCTCGACACTAACTCCCTGTGGCTCCTGTCTGTGTCTTTGGGTGCCTCACTGCAACATACTGAAGTGACCTTTCAGGTGTATTAGGATGAGAGCCAAAGCAAGATGGGAGCCTGTGCCTAAGACCCCCCTCAAACTACCCCACTCCAAACCCAGGCTGTGCTTGCAGAGCCATGTCTAGGCTGCGCCCTGAGGCTGGGAGCCCTGATGAGCAGAGCAGGCGCCTGCAGCTGCTGTAGTGCCTGGCATGGGGAAGAGAGCTCTCTCTTCTCATTTCTGCGCTAACAAAATAAATGTCATTGTTATTAATGATGATTGCTTTTAATGGGGCTGTGTAGTGCGCTATGATAAAAATGTTCCCATTATGAAGGTCTGAACAAACAGCCACTGCTGACAAATCTGTCTTCTAATATTTCTTTACTACCTTTCAGACTTCTGATGATACACATACTGTCTTTGTAAATTCTCCAGTACAGTTGCAAGAACTTTTATGAATATTATGCTTGCTTATCAACACCCTATTAGCTACATGACACAACAGCCTGATGGGGAGAACAGAATTGTTATTGACATCAGATAATTTTACTTTTCCTCCTAAGCTGAGCTAATAAACTGTCCTGTTTAAAGATCCACTAAAAGAACTAACAAGATTAATTCTAGGGATGTTCCTCACCTAAAATGAGTGCCTTTGCACGTGACCCCTGAAATAAAGAATGAGGCTAGCAGAATTTGCTTTGGTCTGCTTCAAACTGTAAGATCTCATGTTTGATTTACGTACATATGATGCTTAGTGTTTTAGCTTCAGTTGTGGCCTCTCTCCAGGCCATGCAGTCCTACAAATTTGGAACACATTTACTGGGGTCCTGTAGATCAAAGTCTCGCAGTCAGAAGGCTCTTGTGCTTTGCCTTAACTTGCTGCAAAGATTGTGACAAACACCTACAAGCAGCAGGTCAGACAATGTCCCTAGGGAAGGACAGACACGCCCCACAGCAAAAAGCCTCCCTCACATCCTCAGCATGGCTTCTATTGAAATGCACACATGCACTAGCTGCTGCTGGGCCACAGACACTAGCTGGCCTGCGTTAGGCATTTCAGACATGAACAGTGACTCAGACTCACAGGACAGGCCACTTCTTTTTCTGGTGATCTAGTGCCCTAGTGGTTTTGAGCAGGGAATTTCTGGGTCATATGTTGGACAAATGGCCATTGATCAAGCATGAAACTGTTGTACAGCCCATGCAAAACACACTGGGGGCAGCTGGCTGTGTGAGACCTACCCTTGAACCTTCAGTGCTGAGAGGACACATGCTTGCATGCACCAAGGGCTTTGGAAGCGCCAAACCCAAGCACCTTACACAGTGCCTGCACAAAGCAGTTACATGAGGACAGCAGGATATGCTGGCTGTACCATGTTTGATGTGACAGTGTGAGTAGGTCTGGGCCGACTTCCATGTTTCTGTAAAAAGTTCAGTGTAGCCTTTCCCACTACAGATCCTGACTCAGCAGAGCACTGAACTCACACTGCAGTTGATGTGCATGTGTTCTAGTGACTGGAGTAGGATTTGAGTTTTAGTTTCTGTCTTTGCTGAACTGGGCTCTGAAGCAAACTCAGTTTCATGTATCATCTAGCAAATAGTGGTATTAGAAGCACAGTGTGGCCGGCACCACTATAGTTTGGAAAATATGCTGGTTCGTATGATTTTAAAAGCAGTAATTTTGTTTCTTAATATAAGAGGCTCTTCAAAGAAACAGGACAGAAATTAAAAATTAAAAATTACAGCACCAAAATACAGCCAGATGTAAAGCATGTGAAGAATGACTTCAGTTCATGGACTGTCTCATTGTAACTATGTGATTGATCTGAATCATCCACAGAACAATTACACTGAATGCAGAAAATGAGAATTTCTCCATCTCAATGCTGCTAAACAAAGAACTGAAGTTTGAGGATATATGGGCTACCGTACTCTTTAACTCTGGAGGACAACTTTTTTGTTAAAATCAATCTGGTATGTTATGTGATTGTGTTGGGTTTCTGTGGCAAGGTTTTGGTAGTGGGGGAGCTACAGGGGGTGACTTCTGGGAGAATCTGCCAGAAGCTTTCCCTGTGTCTGACAGCCAATGCCAGCTGGCTCCAAGACGGATCTGCTGCTGGCCAAGGTTGAGCCCATCGGTGACAGTGGTAGCACCTCTGGGATAACATAGTTAAGAAGTGGGGGAACAAACCAGCAACTGCAGCCAGAGAGGGGCGTGAGAATTCAGTGTGCTTCATTTGGACATAGGTTATGAATAAGGCTGAAGTTATTCCAAACAAAAATCTTCGGTTTATGAAATTAAATACTTCAAAAAAAAGCTGCTTGAAACTTTCAAATAGCATTTTCTTGAATTCTTACTTCATGGGAAATTTTGAAAATTTAACTTTTCCTTCCAATTCATGACAAAATGAAAGTCAAAGTAGAAGTATTCCATAGAGGAGAAATTCCATATATCGACCAAAGTCATTGTAAGATTATTAGCTGAATTAATGTTTGATCATGCAGACATATGTATTTTCATATTGCTATACATTCTCCTGTAATTTTATTCCAGAATTTAAGAATGCATTAAAATAGTCACTAGCTAATGCAGGTGGGAAAAAAACTTTAAACACATTAAGTAAATGTAGATTTGCATTGTGATACCTCTGTAAACCCGCACAGAGCAGATATATCTGCAAGGAGCTTGCAGTTCCTCTCTATGAATTAGTAAAATGAAGATTGATAATAATTTAAATATATTACCTTTTCGCTGATGATAATTGGAGCGGAAATGCCAAGCTAATGTGTTTATCTGCCGGTAATGAATGGAATGACAAGCCAGGGATGAGCAATAGCTGGTGCTGCAGACTGCAGTGACGGGGATGTGGGCTGCTGTCTGACAAACTATCAGCTGCTTTTGATCCAGGTTAAGATATTGCTGAATTACTACCTCCCAGCTGCTCATCACGTCTTCCTCTCCAAATCCGCATCTCTACCAGCTCAGCTGAGAGCTCTGAGGTTACAAAGGGAAAAAAGTATTTTACATAGCAAAAGGTACACTGAATTTAGACCACTGTGTAGAAGCAGGTTACTGACTGATGAGCCAGACAGGCAAGTTAGCAGAAGCTGTGCCCACCAGCAGGTTTTCTTACAATGTATGCTCTTTCTCTTAAGGCTTGCAGCTGTAGGCATGTAACCCTTCATGTAGTTTGTGGTGAAAGCACTCAAATACTTTCTGGAATGAATCCAGAAACATGCATGCCAATAATTTTAGGGTGGCCTATCTTGCAAGTTTGTTCTTCAATTTCAATAAAATGATCATCACAGCTTTAAGGAACAATTTTAAATTTTACAGTGTGCAGAAATGTTAACATGTAAAGGCTTGAAAAATAAAAAGAGAACGTGAACATCTGAGATAATGAAAAACTTGTTCTCTGAGGCATATTTATTTAGAATAGACAACAGTCACTCTTCCCTGCCCCTCTCCAAGTATACTACTTGTTTCCATATTTCATTAAAAATGCTAACCCATGAAAACTCAAATCCAAACCATTTTGATGCAGGATGGCACCATGTTTCCTGCAGTCACAGTGTGACTACTTTGTAATTCAATTGTCCTCTATAGATAAGATTTTCTGGCTAAGCTGCATTTTTGGGGGAATCTGGAGCATATCATGAACTCTGCAATGAGGACAGAGGGGGTTTATAGCTCCCATTATGAGTCAGAGTTGTCAGTAGTTCACCTTCTGGTAATAAGCCAAGTAGTAATATGTAAAAAATATTTTGCCAATATTTTTCCATTAAATATTCTTTCTTTTGTGTCAATCAAGTTGTCCTAACAATAACAACTCTCCCTTTTTTTCCATTGATACTGAGAGCTTACAATATTGGATTCTTCTCTATTGACATGCAATGATGTCAAATGTGCCTTATATTTCTACAGTCACATATTTGCAGCAAGTCACACAAAAAGTGATTGCAGATAAAATTAACTGAGCATTTCACTTGAACACTTTTTTTAACAAGTGTTAAACCACTTCTGAGGTCTCTGTTCACTCCTAGTGTTAAAACATATCAGTATCAGCAGTGCAGCCTCAGGAATGACCCCAGGGAGATAACCCGCTTCAGCCCCTGCTGCAGGCCCCTCAGCCACCTGGCCCCAAGTAAGGGCTGAGTGCCTGGGAGGGATCTTTGAGCACTAGGCAAACAGCAGGCAAGAGAAGATGCAAGAGATACTGTAATAACACACCTGAGACAAGTCATTGTATAACAGCCAATGGCCAGCACTGTTAGAAGGACATTGGTAACTAGAGGCCACCTTCCCTAGCCATCTTTTATGTAGCTATTCGCCCACCTCAAATTCTGACACCCCACGACTTAATTTACCTTAGGCTATTCTTTCTACAGACAGACACTAGTACTTGATTCCTTTTGGATGTTCCACCTGAAAGGTCAGACTTACAAAGGTACAGCTTCCTCTGTCTGAGGCTGAGCTAGTGTATATTTAGATGCCTCTCAGCTCTTAGAACAAGATTTTCTAACCCTGCCTCAGAAATTTTCTACTTTTGTTTTTCCATTTTATGCTAATGCTCACAGATGAAAAAGAAGACATAAGAATGGAAGAAACTGTTTTCGTTGTAGTCCTTCACTTTTTCTGTCCTCAGCAGAAACAAAACCGAGGAGCAATCAGCAAAGTTGTTACTTCAGCCTTGCACTCACAGCTAGATAGCAAACTATTTAACCATGATTAAAGAGGCAAAAGTCCCATCAAAACCAATTTGTGTTTTGCCTGCGTTATTTGGACTGATTCTTTATGTTATTTCTAGAGCAGTCTATCCAGTGTTGTGCATAGAAAAAAAAAGATCTGTACTGATGGTAGCTTAAGGGATAAATTACACATTTGTAGTCCGAAAGGAAAACAAATCACAAAGACTTTGCCTTTCTCTGGTAAGACAATGTAATGCGGTACCAGAAAGCACACCATGTTACTTGTTCCTAGAGGAGTTATAACTAGGTGACATTTACAAGCATTCAGCTAATGAATCATGGGCTCTTGAAATAGGAGAGGAGTTTTCTAATGGGAACACTATAATATTCCATCCAGGACAGATTCTTTCATGCTGTGGAATACTATATCATTATGATAATGGCGAGAAGATTTGTTATTCAAAGCCCAGAGGGGAAATACTTTGTAGATCAGAAGAGAAAATATTGTATCATACTCTCAATGTTTATGAGATACCATGAAACAAAATACAATTATTTATTTGATAGGTTTCAGGTGGTAGAAGTTTAGATATTAATGACAGCTACCTCATGACAACAAGGTTTTGTGAACTAGTTTGTTTCTTTAAAGACATTCCATTCTCAAATGCCACCACACTGACATTAAACAAGGGAAGAAATCAAAGCAGAAGGCAATATGACATTTTGGAAATGGACTCAAAATCAGATGCTAGGTCTAAAAGTCACAAGATTGCAAATGCACTCATCAAGCAAAGTCTGACAAAAACAATACTAAGGTTTGCTTCTGCTTTTGGATATAAATGTCAATTATTGCTTCAGACTTACGTAAGTAAGTTGTTCCACACAGCAGCACAGACTTACATTAAAAAGACAAAACCCCCAAAACGTTAGCAATATGTGATCCTATTAAATCACCGCTTAGTTTATTTTGTGATTCATAACCTTGGCAACCCAATGTCATCATATTAATAACATATTTTTGAAGGGCATAAATAAGGCATTTACCATCGCACCAGATTTGTTTTTCCTAACAGGACCTAACATAGCCTCATCTAGAACTGGGGAAAAAGAGAAGATTATGGCACCATAAGGAGGGCACATTCCATACTGACCATTGCTAATGTGAGAAAAAAAGCCACCTCAGGACACATATGGAGAGTTGGTCTTAATTTGATCATAAGGGGTTGTCCAGAAGTGAGTGGCTTAAAAGAATTTGAATCTCCTTTTGTGTGTATTAGCACTAAACGTGTTGTGTTTACTCATCCATATGAATAAAACTGATGGGGGAGGATAAGAAAGCCTGAAAAAATCATGGCCAACCTTAGATCTTCAAAATGTGCAGCCTAATAACATCAGCATCTATTGGCTGTAGTTGATTCCATTTTCTCTTTGTGGAGTAAAGTAAATTTTTGCCACGCATTTTTTTTAGGTTTTGTAACAGTGAGTTCTTAGACTAACATTTTGGCAGAGGCCTTCCCCAGCCTTCCCCAGTTGTTAGCACTTATGAAGTCTAACGTCCTTGAATTTAAGAGGATTCAGCCCTCCATGTCCATGTAAGCGATTTGCCTGCTGCAAGAAAATCTTATGGCTACAAATGAAGTCCTGCCTATTGACTCATTCTTCAGACCTCTTTCTTTGTTGTTGCATAGTATCTTTAACTGGGGCATTCCCAAACCTCCAGCATATGTTTTTATGAAGGAGAAGAGATAACTACAGCCCTAGTAACTTTCCTGCACAGCTGTGACTGGAGGGAATTATGGGCTGAGAGCCCGATCAGTGAAGCAAGGTTTTATTTTTGTCTCTGCAGCTGACCTGGATGTTCAGTTCTGGGTATGTTGCAAGGGTGTGAAAGGGGTAGAATTTCTGAATCTAATCTGTTTTATTACAGATGGTGAAAGTTTTTCTTTTATTCTCAGTCTTGTTTTTGAAATTCACTCTTTTTGGAGAACTGGACCAGGACAATGTCATGCATATCAAGATCTTTCCCCAAATGACTGAGCGCTCTCAGAATGCCCTTCCCCATTCCAACCAAGATGCTGAGAGATTCACTAGTGTTGCTCACTAGAGTTTTCCAGCATCATTTGCAAGAACTTGTTCGCTATATATATAGGCTTGGAGGAAGGGAAGGCTTTGTCCTTGGAAAAAGGGAGTGTGCAGGATGACAGATTTGATCTGTAGCTGCAGGGAGAGTCATTTAATTGAAAGAATGGCCTATCTTCTCTTTGCAGAGAATCTTGGTGAAATCAGCCTGCTTGGGAAGAGTGGAAACAAGGGAAATTACCATAAAAGGCTGATTTTACAAACAGCTTAAAAATACACTGTCACTGTACTTCATTTTAAACATAAACTTCTAAATTCATTGTAATATTGCTCTCCTGGTAACACGCTCTCCCAGGTAGAATTGTTCTCCTCAGGATCACATTGACAGCTCTGTGTCTTTCACTGCTATGCCAAAACTGCCTCTGATTTATCTGCGTATGTTACATCTGTCATTTTCATCCTGAAGAACCAACAGTGTACTAGCCATTCTTTGAAATAGCCACAGTAGTTGTCTTGCAGCTGCCAGTTGCCAAAACATAATCCATAACTCAGAATTTCTGATGTAGAAATTAGTTCCATCTGAGAATAAGCTCTGACAAAGAATTATCTTTCTATATAGCACAGAGAAATTCTATGTAATTCTATATAATATATAGAAATTTTATTTGAAAAGATATTATATAAAATATATAAAGTAGATAGAAATATAAACCTAAATAAGCAAATATGGGTATTTCCTTTTGTCATATCTACAAATACTGGGGACCAAGAAACACAAACTTTCAGGCTCACAAATTAAAAGGTATGTTTCAAGCCTGAGCTCAATTTCTAAAGTACCTTCCAGTATGTCTTTTATCATCCTAGCATTTCACACCAATGTGTACAAATAACTTTTCCCATTTTGGATATGACCAGCACTGCTGGAAACAGCTCTGAAACATAAGTATGGTTGTGAGAGTCAATACAAACCCCACAGTGTAAGAATAAAATGACAAAGTTTAAACCCCATTAACTTACTTTCATTGTTCTGTTGCTGAGTGTATCCCTTGAATGACTAAAAGCATATGTGATTAGAAATTAACTCTCAAACAAACTGCTAGTACCTCCTTCTGAATGAAAAACTGCTTAAAACACTTTTTGCTAGAATTACATGGTTTTGCAGTGGCAGAAAATGAACTCTGGTATAGTTGTACTTGTGCAAGCTGATCCACGCTGCCTATAGCTCCAGGTCTCTGCCTGCAGGTTCAGGCCACTACTGACCTCAAATGACTTTGAACAAGCCTGTCTACAGAAAAGTTAAATGTTCTACTACAAGTTCTATGGTAGCAGATACTCCTGCTTTGGCTGCAGAACAAGCTGTTTCTTGGGTCTTTGGGGTACAAGATGTATTGGTTTGCATATATAGGTATCATTGCTGTCTCTTAAAAGAAGACAGCTCGCGTGTGGGGCCCCACAGAGTTGGTAGAGATGGTCCTTCCTCTAGTAGCTTTTGTTTTTAAGCAAGCAGCTTTGCGCATGAATTCTTTTTTTTTTTTTTTTGTTTTTTTTCAGAGAAGCACATACAGGCCTGATATTTTGCCATTTCTTTTATCAGAATTGTACTAACTATGGCAGATACAGAGACTTGTCTCCATTCCCCACTCACATGGTCTCTTACGGTCCCATTAAGCAAAAGCTAAGGGACAACTGTGAAGCATCTCCAAGACAGTGATTCATAAAGCAGTTCATTAGAAATAAAAAAGTTTTATGTAGCCTGATGCAAATTCCCAGTGTGTTTGTAAAATAAAAAAATGTGACACTGCTTTAAAATTTTATTCTTATCACTGTTTGAGGAGATTAAAACTGAAGTCCACTGTAACCCAAACAACTTAAATGTACTCATGCATACATGTCATGATGAACTTGATTTCCTTGCCAGTGTACTCTTTTGGATTAGCATGCATGTGCAGAACCCAACCAGATGTTCCTGTATGACTGATAAATACACTGCTTCCTCATCCATCCTAATGACTGGGAGCAACCATGCCTTCCTGTCAGTAAGCTGTGATAATGACTAAACCTAGGAGTTTTGAGGCACATAGAGTTGATAGCTTACTGGGGGACCAACCAGCTGTAATTGCATTCCAGTTAGTCACAACTCTCCTTCTACCCTATCATGATGCTGCCGAAGCTACAAATAAGCTATGGGGTTGGATAGCAGTCAGTTGTGTGTAAATGATATTTTGACCCTTGCTTCCCCTTGTTGCCCTCCACGGCACTTCTAAATTCAATCATCTGTAGTAGTATCACTTGACCTTCAGCTCCTTTCTCCCCTCAGACAAAACACTGAAGTGGCATTTATCACACCACCAATTCATTTTTGTAAAGGAAAAATTAAAAGAAATGAAAAGCACCAGTGGCTGACAATCTTGCTAAGTCTTCTGAATCAATCACCTGAGTCACTGCTAGCTGATATTTTACTTTCAAAATATTGTAGCTCCCTAATACAAATGATGTAGTTTGGAATCACTGAAAACAGAAAGGTCACATGGTACAGCAAGGCTGTCTAATAAGAATGTACCCAAACACATGGAATAAATACAAATATTAATAGATAAAAATAGCTGAAGTGTAGCTATACAAAGAACTTGTTAGTGCCAAAGTGTTAGAAATCCAATAAAGGAGTTACACCCTTGTTATTTTTATTTGTTTAATGTAGAAATTCATCTCCACTAAAACCCAATTTTGTGCTATTAATCTCAGGAGATGCAATGATCCTCCCAAGCACTGCTGCTTCCAAGCCAAACTTTCCATGAGCTCAGGGAGGTCTTCCTGGTGCTGCCACATCAACAATTGACACAGCTCCTTGCAAATGTGGCCTCAGAGGGCCCAACTCTTCCTTCTTTCCACTATTCAGACACAGCTCCACCAGGTTCCCTCTGATTACGCTGTTATAAAACTTATGCAGCTTAAGGAAGAATTCAGTCCTAAAGTGCTGTCCAGCCTAGCTGCCATCCATAATGAAAGACACAACACCACATGGTGGAAATTCTTCCCTTCAGACTGGAGACTTTGGACTGGAGGCAACCCCTAACCTGAAGAGGCAGTGCCATATCCCAGGTGACTGTATCCTGCATGTGTGTATGGCATAAAAGCATTCTGGGCATCTTTTATTTACAAGACCACCACTGTCCCTTTAACAATCCCACTCTTTCCTCCTGCCTGAATGACAACTGAACATAAACTGAAAAGTAAAGAGAATGTGGTGAGACACAAATAATTTTTGTACCAACTCACACACTGTCCTAGATTAACTGTTTCCACAGAGTTTCAGGCGCAATAATCCTTCTCCAAGTTAAATGAACTGGTATCCACTGTTTCTGTACTGTCATTTTGCTTCAGAAATGGTCTTTTTATAAATCCTTTTGAATTGGAGAAAACTGATAAATATTAAGATCATTTACTATCATTCAGATCTCATTGGAAGAGGCTTCTCTCTAAACAAACACTGCCTATTGCCAATTGTTTTCTCTCTGGATAAAACCAGACTTTTGCCAGTTGACAGCTTAGTCCCTGGGCAGTAAAACCGGTAGCAGTTTTAATCATAATGGGACTCTTCAGAGAACTTTTATTTCAGTTAAGAGAAGCAAACCTTCTACACCAGTGCAGCTGACTATGACCTAGTTTCACAACTCAGAAATAGCCTCATCACCTGTGGATTTCTCTGTAATTTCTCACAGTCTTTGGTCTAGATTATCACAAGAAATCAGAAGGTGCCACCTCTAGTCAACCATTAAGTTTATGGATTTCATTTTGAGATAGTTGAAAATGCCACAGAACTAATGTTTCAATATTTTGTTTCCTTTCAATCAATGAAGTTCACTAAGAATAGCTGAAATATATCACTGTAACTTATTACAGCTATACTGTGGTGTGGGTTTTTTACCTGTGAAAAACTGCACCAAACATAACCACTATGTGGCAATTTTCACTTTTGTCTTAAGAAAAGGGTGGGTTTCTGTGAAGTCAGTGCTGAATGACTGCTTAAATCCTGGGAAATTGATTCAAACCATTAACAGGATTACATTTCAAAGATTGCAATGACATATTGATGTATTCATTAATGCATTCTCTCATGAGACTTGCAGACAAGTTGCCATGCAATAGCACATTATTTTTCTCCACTCAGAGAAAGCATTGATCCTTTCAATCTTGCTACTTCATAAGTCTATACCAAACCAAGGGTGTCCAATTTGTCAGGATAAAATATTTACTAACTTGAAGGTATTTATACCCCAGTACTTGGGTCAGAGCACCAAGAATTCCCATAAAACGTATGGGGCACCCGCCCAGCACAGCCTTCATGGTGATAACTAGGTAGGTGGGCAATTATGTTGACATTGAGACATCTGACCTGCTGTTAAGGTTGATTTTCTTACCAAAAAAACCTTCTCATGTTAAAGAAAGATGGGGTATGACAAACCACCACCAACCCCCAAAATTCACATGAGCTTCTTCAGCAGCTTCTTCTATAATCCGTGTTCCAGATGTTCTAAAAGATCAAATGTTACTACTATCAAAAAACTTTGCAAAAGAGCATCTGATTACTATGCTACTTCAAGACTTTATGGTGTTTATGGGCTTTTTAATGACAGGAGAGGTATCTTGTTAGAGAAGGGAGGCTTTTCTTGGAAAGGTAAAAACATAAAGGCATTAAACTCAGTATCAGATCTCTTAATGGGCCTTGGTTGAAAATACAAAGCCAGGAGGTGCAAAAAACTTCTCTTGAGGTCTCTGTTGTGTGAAAATATCCTGCTCTCAAAGCTGTGTAGTGCAAATTGCACATGTGGCTTTGTGGGCAGATCTCAGCTGTTTATTTTTACACACTGCTAAATACAAGCACTCACACATTAGTAAATTTACTTGCAAATGCATTTCAGAAACGTTTGTAATTTTTTCCCTCTATATCTCCATGCAGAATGAATTTCCAGACACAAATGCCTGTCAGTGAAGAACTGCGACTGTCAGAATTTTAAACTGGAAAGTGCTTAAATAATTCACATTTATTAGAAAGTGACAGCAAACAGATTGCACCTTCTACAACCTTACGAACAAATGTGGTTTATTTCACATACAGGTACCAGCTTATAGGAGATTGACTGCACACCTCAGCAAATGCCTTGGCATTTGATAGAGGCTTTGCTTCAGGTGAGAGGAAAGACCTGAATTACATTGCCAAGAATCAATTTACACTTCACTCTTCTCTTGAGTTCAGTGACAGTGTCATGTACAAAACAATACTGGATCAGACAGACACTCATTTTCCATTTACGAGTAAACAGAATGAAGTTTCATTCATTCTGGATTTAAGCCAGTAGAAAATAGCCTCTCCAGTTTTTCACCCGCTGAATCCTCAAAGACCTTCTGGCTTGCAGGTCAACGGTACTAAGCCAAATTGTATGATTACAGCTTGCCCGATTACCTTAAATAGCAGTTCATGAGAATAACAGTGGTTGTTAGGTAGGTAGAAGGGGGAATTTGGGACTATGAGCAAGTGTATGCAGTAAAGCATTAGAGAAGCAGCAGATTCTTTCTTAAGTGACTGAGTGACCCAAGGAGTCTCAGCTGAAGTAAGAGAAATCCAAGCCACAGGAATTCATTTTCCTCAGTCAAAAGAAGGAATTAAAATAAAAAGCCCCACTTCTGTCATAGAAGCCCAGCCCCTGCACAGAGTCAGAGACAAAGGCATTGCAACACCCTTTGTAATTAATACTTTACAGCAGGTTGCTCTTAGCTGGAGAGTATACTCCACCATGGCGAGAATAAGAAGCACAGCAAATTTCACCTGTCCCACAGAAGGTATTTCCAATAAAAGGCAGTTGCGAAAGCCAGCAACTCTCTACATGGATTCTGCCCAACAATTTATATAAT
The DNA here is from genome assembly GCA_009867235.2 of Psittacus erithacus. Lineage (NCBI taxonomy): Eukaryota > Metazoa > Chordata > Aves > Psittaciformes > Psittacidae > Psittacus > Psittacus erithacus. The sequence goes on along the minus strand of WYDI02032695.1, from coordinate 38,111 downwards.
TGCGTGCTGACCAGATGGAATTATTTTGCTTGGCTTCTCTGAGTCACAGAGCCAATCCCTACCATCTTCTGGAGCTCACTTGGCGAGATGATTATGTCCTGATCTTGTAATCAAACCTATGAAGGAAAAAAAAAGGGCCTGTCCTCAGGATCATGGAAGATCAAGGCTGTAGAATAAGGGTGGGGCAAACCTGAGAGTGCTTATTATAGGAAGAGCTGGCAATGATGCCTCATATTAAGGTAATCTTATGCTTTGTCTTTCTACACCTAACATGGAAATGATGGCTTACATCTTCCTTTTATGTGCGCTTATTTTTAGAGTAAGAAAAGGTAAGACTCTCCTAAGATGCTAAATATCCAAACTTCCAACAGGCACATTTTACTTGCTCCTCAACAAACTTGGGTTAAGCCCTAAGAGATTTAGATTATTTTGTCCAAGGCCAGGCTGGATGGGGCTTTGAGTAACCTGGTCTAGTGGAAAGGGTCCCTGGCCATAGCAGGGGGGTTGGAACTAGATCATCTCTCTCAAACAGAAATCTACACAGATGGCAAGGAAATAATGTCCCTGGAAACTTGGTGCAGACAAGCAAGATTTTCAACAGGAAGTTAAAGAATACTATTTATTGTGAATTAACAAATTTATCTTCACAGTCTCTAACTTCAGGGGGAAGAGAAAGTGTGAGCAGCTTACACTAGTATCTTTTGCTTTTCTCACAGTATGACAAAACACACTGTATCCCCGCAAAACATGTCACGCCTATCAGGAATATTGACCCCCGCAGCTTTAACACCGAGTAACTCCAGGCAAGCTACAGCCTCCTAATCATAACCATGAAGTAACCACTTCAGGCTTCCATAGTCTGAAAATTCGAACCTGCAAAGGCAGGCTCAACACCCTGCACCTCTGGCCTTTGGGAGCAAGTTCAAGTTTCTGGGAGAAAAAACATAATTTTGCTCAGGGACATAGAAGCCTTCAGGGTCACCATAACCCAATACATGAAGGAAAATGTTACGCAAACACTGACAATAACAGCGCAGCCCCCATGGGGCCCTACGTTATCCGAGGGTGTTGTTTGGACACAAGGCAGCAGCTGTGCCCTGCCTGGGACACACCCGGTAACCGTGCTAACATGACACCGCCTCGGCAGCCCAGAGGAGCAGCCACCTTTCCCGGGGACGATCCCCCTCCTCACACCAACAACCGCCAAGGCACGCGCACAGACACGCCCCAAACGCTGACGCCACCACGCATGCGCGCAGGCTAGAACTTCAAGGGGGGGGTAGGCCGGCACGACACATCCGGGTATTTCGTCCCCGCCCCTCCCGCCGAGAAGCTGCCGCCAGGGAAGAAAGGCCGCGCGGGCGTCCCGCGCGCTCCTTCAGCCCGTTGCCCCGCCCCGCGCGCTCGTTCACTGGCCCCTGCGCGCGCGGCCGTTGGGGGCGCGGCCGTTGGGCGGTGAGGCTAGGCCGGGCCGGGAGAAGCGAAACGAGCGCCGCGGCGCAGAGTCGGGCGGGGGAAAGAGTGAGGCGCAGCCCAATTTTCTGCAGTCCTTCCGCGCCCTGCTGTCTGCCGAGCGACAGGGACGGGTGAGCCGCAGCTGTCCGGGGCTGGCGGGGCGAGTCGGGGCCTGCACCCCCCGTCGGGGCTGTGTCCCGCTCCTGGCCGGCGCCGGCTGCCTGGCAGCCGGGTGGTAAACAAATGGCGGCCCGGCGGGGGCGAGCGGGGCCCAGCGCTGGCTCGGTCAGGGCCCCCGCCGGCCTGTGACAGGTCCCGGCTGGGAGGTGGAGAAGGCCGCGGGGGTCTTGGTGTGCTGCTGTTGCACCCATGTCTCGTTCTCGCTGCCCGGCCCCCGCGCGGCCCTAGGTGCTGAGTGTGTGCCGGTGGTAACGTGCCATGTAGGGTGGCCACCGTCTGCCCCGCCCCTGCGCTTATTCCCTCCGCGGGCCCGCTGCCGCCGGGACCGGGTGACGGCGATAGAGTGAACAGTCTTAGCCCGCGATGCGGCCCGCGCAACCCAGGGTGTCGCGCACGCTGGGAGGGGTCGGGCCGGGGTCTGCCTGGTACTGTGGAGACTGCAATCTCAGCGTCTCCTTCATGGAAGGAGAGGGGTAGAGGGCAAATAAGCCAGAGGTATTGCTGAAATCCTTCTATAGTCGTTCCTGTATTTCGAGTTGCTGTGTCAAACTATGCAGGAGGTGGTGGTTTGTCTTTCAGTGCTGTTTTTGATGGCTGTTAATGATGTGCCTTGGAACCTTTTTTTCTCTTCTTTATGAAGTTAAAGAACGTTGTGTAGCTGTAGTCCAGTAACCCTACGGGTCGGTAGACAGAAGCGTGTTAGGGAGGTGACAGCAGCTTGTTGATCAGCACGCGTGTTTAAACAGTCGTGTGGCCTCGCTTCTAAAAGTTCTAGCGCCACTGTTGTTCCCAGCAGGTCTTCCGAATTCTCCAGGGAGAAAACCCGTGGGCTGGAGAGACGGCTTGCTTTTGTTCTGTAAAGTTCTGCTCGGATTTGACTGAGGAGCTTTTCATAATCCTTTTTTCCCTTTGGCTGATTATGTTATTAAAATGCCAAAATAAGTGCGTGTTAGCTACTAATACAAAACTGGGCCTGTGCTGCTGTAGGAACAGCATCATTTTGCAGCCACTGCCTTCTGCTGTGAGTTAATACCATACACTTTAACTTGTGTCATGGTCTGGAGGGTTAAGGTTCATGCATCTCTTGTGATAAGGTTGTTATGCTTATTTATGATATTTCTCTCTCCAACCCTCTCCCTAAAGTACAAAAATGTTATTAAAAGAACTTCTGTTGGTAAGCAAGTTACATACCTGGAAGACTGAAAAATGTGTTGGCATCTTTAATCTTGTCTTCCAGTCCATATATGTGTGAATATTTGTGGATAATTTCTCCTTAGTGATTAAGTTTCTTCCATAGAAGAAATAAATTGGAAGGGTGAATTTGGATTGCGTGCTCTTTGTCTTATTCTTTTCCAAAGTTAGAAGGTGTTAGAGAACAGGAGAATCTCAGTAGAGCAGGTATAGGCTATCCAAAAGCAGTAGTTTTACTTTGCTGCTTAAATATTATTTCTTTTGCACGAAAGTCTCTTTTTACTCAGCTAACTTATTAAATTTGGATTATATTTCTTTTGCCTCCTACTTTGATGTTAGAAGTCTAATGGACAAAATAAGTGCTTAGTTTAACTAGCAATATCTGGTTGGAAACTTTCTGGGTGAGATTTCTGTACAATATTGGACAACCTATTTTTGACCTAACTTCTAAAGAATATCTTATAGTACCTTTGTGAAGGAGGCATGCACCTATTAGTCTCCAAGTGCACTCCCATAGCTGCTCTGGATTTCAGCTTTGTAACAAACCAATGCTTTGTATTCAGTCCAGTTGAACTAAAAATAACAGAATTCCCTTCATACTGATAGACCCTATTTCTTTGGTGAGGTCTGTTTCAAATGGGGTAAAAGCTGTTGGCCTCTGGCAGTGGGATACAGTGGTATAGAGATGAGAGGAGGGAGTAATTTATCTAGTGGTTATTGTAATGGTGTCATTTCTCTTTCAGTTTCCTTATGCACCATAAGAATAAAGCTAATGGAAATATTTGTTGGTAAGATGGTTAAATTGTATAAGGAGTAAGCATTCCTAAAGAGAGCATAAATAAACAAGTAATTACATTTTTGAAGGTTACAGAGAAGACATAGGTAGGCTGTTCCAAGTATCTCGACGCCATCTAGTCTCAATATTGAATAAAGGAAAAAGACAGAAAAATCTTGTAATACAGACTGGTCTAAACCAGGCTGAGGGAATTAAAATTGCAGGGGAGCTGTAGGTTCTGACTGATTTTGCAAGGTGCTGTTTTTAGTAATTTCTGAGGTAATGCTTTATGTCTTGTTTTAATTATGTTGCGATCCATTAATGCTGCTTGAATCTACAGTACCATGAAAGTAGTAGAACATCTGTGTAGAACAGTCTGTACAGCATCTCAGTAGACTGTGCTGTTGTTTACCAAATGCCAAAGATTGATCTAAGCTCTTAATGTGCAATCATGATGAAAGCCTGGTAAATTTAAACTTTGGGCATGAAAAGAGGTGCAGTGATGTAAAGTTCTAGTTGGCTTAGGTGGTTCAGGCAGGTTGTTGAATAGTGATAACTGGTTCAGACTTAGTTACATAGGTGCTGGGAGGTGGCTGGTGTTTAGTTTGTTGAAGTTTAAGCTTTGTATTTGTCTGCTTAGAAGCATCTAGTAGAAGCTGCAGTTTTACAGAAGTCCTGTGTGACAGAAGTCTGTTGGAGTGACAGATTCTTTGCAAGCAGGATCCTTTTAGAAGTGTGTTTTATTGATGTAACTGTAATTGCTCTTTCAAAACCTTGTTTTGGCTGAGTCACTATTGTCATTGACTATGGAATGTGTTTGGATGGGAACATTCAGCTGGAGTCTTCAGGGAAAAAGTAATAGCATCAAGCCTGTTGACGTTTGGAAAAGCAGTCTTAAGTGATACTAGAGATCAGAAATTGATGACTCATTGTGCCTCTTAAAATCCCACACAAACTTGTAGTGCAGATCTTTCTTTTCTAGTTCTTTATTCAAGTTAAAAACATTCTGAAAGAGCTGGTATAACATGCTCATTGAGATGTATGCCCAGTTTTCTGTCATCCGGTATTTTTGATAAGGGGGGGTTTTGTTTAGAAAAGAGGGTGTTTTTTGGTTGTGTGTGGTTTTGTTTTTTTTTTTTTTTTTTGTTTTTTTTTGCTGTTTTCTTTGGTCTTAAAGCCAAGCAGCTTGGAAGGGGAAAAAGCCTAACAGGTGCTGCAAAAAACATCTTGTATTTGATAAGAAAGTGAAATACCTGGAAATAGAATAGGTTAAAGTTGTTAATACTGTCTCTGTTCTTGTTCTCCTACTCTTTCTGCTCTACTTTTAATTTTTCAAAATTTTTTAGGACAAACTCTATCTTTTCTACTTCAGTATTATCTGGTGCAGTATATACGTGTTGGGGATGTTTTAAATTTTTTTGCCTACTATTTGCTCCTGCTGTACAGTGGTCGGGCCATCAAGGGTGTATTTTTAATAGAAAATGTAACCTTATATGTACAGAGTACATGAGATCTACATTTCAGTTTGAGATCTTGGAGAGAAGTTGGGCTTGTGTTCCATTTACTTTAAAGTTTTCTTATTTTGCTGTGGGAACTGGTTAAACTTGTGTAGTAAGACCTGAAGCAGCGTATTAACAAGATTTTTGGCTTGTTCTCTGTAAATATACAGAGGTCAGGAATTCTGTGGCAACATGTATGAATTAAAATATTATGTAAGAAGAAGGATTTATTTTGGGTTTCTTTTGGGTGGCTAAAGTTACCTTTTGTAATACAGAATACATTATTTTTTTCCAGTAATTCTGTTTCTGATTTCTGAGAAGGGGCTTATTTTCTTTTCTGTCTTTCTGAAGGATTTGTGAGACAATATCTGGAAATAAGGATAGCATTGTTCCTTTGGGTATATCACCTTGGCTTCATCTCTGTTAAGTTTTTGTGATAATCCATGGGCATGAACATATAGAAGAAGCAGCCTGTTATAGTAAAGAGCTTTTTACTATTAAACAAGTACTTAATAAGTTCTCCTGTCTGAAGACTGAAGCTGAACAAAAGTTAACTAGACTTAAATAGTTTGTTGTTTGTTTTTTTTGTTTGTTTTTGTTCTCCAGCTGTTGCAATCTTTAATTCAAGTTTGGGTTTGTTTTGTTTTTTCTTAAGTGGTTCCTGGTAGGCCAAACCAAAGAATGAAGGGAAGTAGGTCAGGATAGTAACTTTTAATAATCTATTGTAGCCTTGAATATAAATAGGTAATCATAGAGTGTGACTAACAGCAAGCTATAAGCTGAAATGACAGAATCTAGGTTGCGCTTGCAAAGTATGTTTAAAACTTGTTTATTTTTCCATAAACCCCTCAAAATATTTCAACATTTGTAGCTCCAGATAGTGTAAGCACATGACCTTTTTGGGGGATTGTGCTATAGGGAAAGCAGTCTATATACCTGAAATGAAACCTTACTTCTGATCTCCTTTCTTGCAGAGCCTGCAGCAGTTGAGGAGTCGGACTGAGGTCAAGTTCAGAAGTGCTTTACACATGAAATCTACTGGCTCAATAGCTGATTCTGCCCTGTCACCATTTCAACAGGTAGAGTGCTTTTGTGCCTGAGCCATGCAGTATGCAGAGCTGTTCTTACTGTGGTTGTCCTGTGTCAGTCAGTGTGACCAAAGGCATACTGAAGTCTTCGTTTTTCTTTGGGGAATGTGTCAAGGAGACTAGAATGCATGGCAGATCTGTCACAAAAGTACTCTAGGGAAAAGCCCTAGGAGGTTTGGTTTTGATTTTTAACACTCAAAGTTTAGTGAGAGAAGAAGGTTTTCTGTCATTCCATCAGAGCTTCTGTGATAAAATGGAACAAAGATACATGGGGCATTGGTGGAGTGTTTATTTGAGTCAAAGCAGTGTTTTGCTCTGAGTTATTTCTCCTCCTGAAGTTCTTTTTTTTTTTTTTCTTCTGTAATAAGGTGCTCAGGGTGGGAATAGACATGGAAAACCTCTCCTTTGTAAGATTGACATAAGTTTTGCTTCCTTATAATTCTAATGCTCACTATTTTTGCTGTAATTAGAAGTCGTTTTGGTTTGGTTTTGAGGTAGATGGATAATTTACACTTCAAAAAGCAGTTAGTATATACTGTTTCAATGCTAGATCACAGTTAGAACTACAGTCTTTCTAGAAGTATGTATCTCTCTGGAGTTTTTGCAATAAGAAGCCATGTTTTGGACCTGACCTTTTTCTGCCACTCTCGTGTAATACATATAAATTGCTGTAGACTTAGGATAATAATGGTAGTAGTAACATATTACTTGTTTGGTAGTTTGGGCTTTAGTGATTGAAGCTTCTTCTTGTGTTGTGATTAACAAAAAAATACTCATTTTAGTATGCCAAGTATGTGCAGTCGTTACTGGGAGGGCAGATGCGCTCTTTGTTGTTGATGGATTTGTTTGAGAATGCAGTAAAAACTCATCTATCCAAAAATTTTGGATATAGTTTTAACTTTGTTGATCTGCTTTGTTGTAACAGAAATCAGGGTTGTCCTGATGAACCTGGGGCTATGGGGCAGTAATTTGTATCCTATAAGGTTGAGATTTTGTGTGGCATTGGAAGGAATTCCACTGTGTGATGCAAATTAGTGTAAAAAATATAAAGCTTCATAAAGTTCCTATCAGGAACTTCTCTTTCAGATCAGAGGAGAAAAAAAAAAAGCAATTGCCTAGTATATAAAATACTAAAATATGGTCACTTTTACTACTCTATTAGCTGTGCAACTGAAGCATATACTTTTGCATTTGTCACCTCTTACTCATGTTGTTTCACATTAATGACTAGCAGTTTGTAATGCTGTCTGTTGTTCTTACGAATTTACCATTTTAAAGAGTCATTGGAAATTAGTGTAGCATTAGGTTAACTTCACTTTATGTCCCTGTTTCTGGCCTTCCCAGTGCTATGGAAAGACATTTAAGCAGGATTTGAGGAACCAAGATCCCTAGTATGGGGATAAAAAGCTTCACTGGCTTTGGAGAAGCCTCAGGATGGGGCTGTTTAACCTCATTTTGTTGAGTGTTGAGGAATAGAGTTAGAGCATCCTCAAACAGGGATGGCTATCAGTGGTTACACTTGCCATTTACCAGTTGAAATGGTGTCTGAACCTCCAATTCATGTTTTTCACAGGTTATATTGAAACTGATGAAGTCAAAACCACCTCAAACTAGTTGACCCAAACACCAGCATAGGGATGTTGGTGCCAAAAAGGGAGCATAACGTGAATAACAGGAAGTTAATGTGGCCATGCTACTGTAGTAATAGACTGAGGTACTGTTTTTTAGGCACAAAAATGGTCACACTTTTTGTGCAGGACAGGGATGACAAGACAAGAAAAGCATGCATGCTAGGATATAGAAAAATGAAATAGCTTGTTCAATAATTATCCCTAGTGCTGCCAATTTTATTTTGACAGAATATTCTAAAGCACTTTTTTTTAAATTTTTTTTATTTATACTGTTCTTTACCTCTTGCCTTCTACAGTCTCCAAAACAAAAGGGAATTTTTTATTTTTTTTTTTTTAGAATGCTTTTCATGTTATTTGGCAGCTTGTGGGTGGATTTGGGTGCTCCTGGGAGCTTAAACCTGTAGTACTGCTTGTGTCTGTCTCTTCTACTTCCTTGAACATGTAATTTAAGGACTTGTTGGCCTGTTTAGTCAAATTTGAGAGAAGGAAGACTCTCAAAGATACTTGAGCTTCATAGGTTTGGTAAATAACAGGTAGCTGAGTAATAGAGGGTTCCAGGAGCAATAATGGTTGCTGTGATTGCATATCTTATTGGGACCAGAGAATTCATGTAAGGCAGAGTAAGTAAGCAGACCTTGGGCTTGATAACACTAAGTACAGCTCCTTATACTTTGTGAAGTAAAAGTAGAAGAAAGCGAGAGCTCTTACTTGCAGCTGAAATATTGTGTAGTGACTGAAACCCTTCTTATGCTATTTTAATGTTTGTGTTACAACAGCAACTGAAAATCATGTGGCTGTAGCAGCTGGAATTTTAATCCTTTTAATTATGATAGATTTTCAAAGCATGTTCTGGCTGTTTTGGTCAGTTGACTGTATAGTATGTACAATAACATCAAGTGATTGCACAAATTCTGAGAGCAGTGGTCGCTTCACTGGAACGGGATGTATTTTTAGGTCTCTCTGCTAGTAACAGTCAAGTGCATGTACTTAAGCATCTCATATGAACTGAAACTAGTTGCTGACACTACACAATAAGAAAAGGACAGCTGTTCATTCTTGCTATGGTCATTGATCTGACACTCTCTTCTCACCAAATTGTGGCAAGGAACACAATGAGGCATAAACTCTGTTATTGGTAGGTATTTTAATGGCAGGGGTTTTCTTCAGGTCAGTAATGACACTCTTTGCTAGTTCTTTAAATTTTCTGTATTGGAGGAAATTAAAGCACTTTGTTACCTTCAGCAAAAATTTTCTTTTACCTCTCTTTACCCAACAATTTTTTCCTTTACAAGGCAATGTTTGGGAAGAGGGTGTAGTAAGAGTGTTATATTGGCTATGGTTCTTCAAAGGAAAATGATTAATGTGTGGATGCTTTTAATCAACGAATCCAAGAGGTGCTAAGTTCTATGGTTCACAAAGTTAGCTTACAAAATGAGGTGACCATTTGTAGAGTAATGAATGTGCTAATTCTTGAGGTCTTATCCATTTATTTCATCAGTTTGATAGGGTCATTTTTTTTTTTTTTTTTAAACCTTTGGACTTAATTTGCAATTTGATAATCGAGTTATACCAAAAGCCTTAACTAGTTTAAACAGTCCAGGAGCTCATGACTGCCCAAAACAGCTGTTGAGCTTGAAGCCCAGGTATTAAAATTAAAAATGCAGAAGAGGACTTTTAATATACATACAAAAGCACTTTGTAGTAATCTATAAATAAAATGTGACATTCTGAGTAAATTGGATTTCTGCAGCAGGTGCTGTGAAGTTAAGGCTTGTAAGCAGGACACATAATTTTACAGAATGTCCTGTTGATGGTCTGCTGTTGTCCAAATGTATTTTCAATTACATATTTAGTTAAGGAGTCAAAGGATTTAAATTTTAAGAGAAATGGCAAACTAATATTAAACTTCTTAGTGACCAATAAAATTCATATTTTTTGAATCTGAAAGAATAGGTTACTTGAGCTATTTAATGGAACACATGCATAACTTTATAAAAACAATTACAGACATCTGTTAATAGAACTAAATTAGTGTTTATATATTGGTAAAACATGGTATTTTAGTGTCTGCTCTGGCTTTCTTGTACTGTCTGTTAGTGATATATGATGTTTTGGTCAGGCTTTGTCTTCCACACTTCAAAATCCCATTTGCTTCTATGAAATCATTAAGTTTTGATAAATATTAGCTTATATCTGAAAGGAGTCCAGAAGCCTGAGAAAAGCCAGTATCATCATGCAACTTGAGTTTCACAATCTGACTTGTAAAGACCAAGATAGTGTGGTGGGGAGTAGGATGTTTTACTGTCTTAATAGAATGTTCTTCTGTGTAAGCTCACATAGGCTATTTAAAGGTAGTATTTAATGATGGTTGACTAATTTAGGGTATGTCTGCACAAATGGTGCAGGCAAACACGAGCTCAGTTGACTGCATTCTGAGCTATCTGCATACAGGCCAGCTTTGGCCTAGAAGCAATAGAACAGTGCTAGCATAATTCAGCAGTGTGTGAGATAACACACCTGCCTTCTGCCCTAGAAGTGGTTCACATCTGGCCATGTTTAAAGTAAATAGGGCACACAGCTTTTTGCAAAGTAAGTAAACTTCTAAAAAACAAAAAAAACCAAACCCAAAACCGAACCACCAAAAAAACCCCTGAAAACACTGAACATATTTATGAATAACTGATTAAATTAGGCCTTAGTGATATGAACTAGCAATTGTCTTTGCCAGGGCTGTTTCCATTTTGTGTTAAGCACTTTAAAATGTGCACATAACCTAAGAGCTTCCTTTTGATCTCTGCTTACCTGTTGACTTAAGGAAGACTAGAGTTTGGTTTCAGTATTGATGTAAAAATCTGAAATTTTCTTTGGTCTAGCAACAGATAGGCTGCTGTGTTTGGCAGGAATTAGAGAGGGCTTTGCCAGGAGAAGTAAAAATATCTCCAGATAAGTCAATTTTCTCATTTTAATTCTTTACTGAAGACATTTCAGCTCTTTGCAATAGTTGCTATCTGACTTAATATGGAAGCTGAAAACAGGTTGTGTGCCAGAAGGGTTTCATAAAATGCTTAGCAAGTCAGTCAGAGTTCAGTAACTGATGCACTTGACAATTTATTCAAATCTTACTAGGTATATAAATATTAAGGTGTGGTGGGGAAAACTCAGCTGTGTTTTGCCTGCTAAGTGTATCACATATGCTTCTTTGTTAGAAGTGTTCAGGCGAGTGGGTGGCTAAAATATTTGAGTTATCCAAATTACGATGGATGGGGGAGATGGTGCTACTTAAAGTTGGTGTGAATATCAAAGCATTAAAAAAATATAAGTGAGTTAGTGTCACAGAAATTTCTATTTAAATGCTTTAATTAGAGTGTCTAAAAGACAGTTTTGTTTCCTCTTACCTTCAGTTTGAACAAAAAGAATAATATTAAGCAGTTTTATTTTTACAGTTTAGATTCTGTAAGCATTTATTTTTCAAGGAAATCACTGGAGGGTGAGGAGTGAGGAAAAGATAGAATTGAGCAATATATTTTTGGCACAGTGTTTTGAGATTTGGCTTTGTACAAGTCATTTTCTGATATTTCTGAATTGCACTCCCTAGTGCTATCAATTCTGCGAAGGAGTTTGTTAGAGCATAGGGGAGAGGTTGGTCACTTGTGCGAGCCTGCACTCCAGCTGGCAACAGTTCCAGAGTTTCTCATGGTACAAAGACGCAAAGTTTACTTTCTTCCTCTTCACCCCCCGCCCCTTTTTTTTTTTTTTCTCCTTCTATTCCACCACAAAGAATTGAATTTTTTGTTTGTGTCAGTATGTTTTATGCAACGAATTTTGCTTGCATTTTTATTGTTTTTTGGTCTTGTAAAGTTGTTGAGATACCCTTTCACTCAGAACTGCTGGTATTATCAGCACGGCTGTAGGATGCATTTAAAAAACACCTTTTGTGGGTTGAACTGGAGGTATAGATAAGACCTTGTTGGGTAGTAAGTTTTATGTAAAAGATTTCAGTGAAATAAAAAGACTTAGTTAATGCATAGTATAATTGCTACCCTTGGGCAGCAGCTACTATAAAAATAAGGGAGGAGCTATAGGCTATGGATGAAGAAGAGTGAAGAGCTGTTGTAAAGGACTGCTGTCAGAAGCGTGGAATGGGGGAAAATGGGACACAACAGGAAACTGAGATACACACTGAGGGCTGCAGGTTGCCTTCCACAGAACTGCATGAAGAAGGCATGAGAAGTTTAGATGGTAGCAAGTAGACCAGGGAATAGGTTGCCTCTGTTTCATTTGGAGAACTGGAGATGAGGATGAATCTGGCTTCCTTTATTTTGTTTCCTTACTCTGTAGAGCTGTATGGTTTATGATTTAAGGTAGTAGGCCGTAGAAGTAGTAGGAGAAAAACAGTATTTTGTTTTCATTGAGTCTTCCATTTGTAATGGGAAGGGAAAAAGAGCTATTCCAGAGGGATGATTATACAGTGTTTTTACCTAATTTGCATGTATTATACGTGGTGAATAAATGCATGGACTGTGTCTTGAACTCTGATAAATGTGTGCCTTTAATTTTCAGGTGAACCTTTAAATACCATTTATTTGAGATGAAATGTCATATTTTCTAAAAATGGCTACTGAGCAGCTCACATTGTGTTAATGTACATGTAGAAGATGAAAAACTGCAAATAATAGTAAATATTAACAATACTGAGTTACGTTCTATACTTTTGTCTCCTTTCCTTTTACTCAGAATTGGATTTACAGTCATGGAGGAATATCAGCAACATTTACACTGTGTAAACTGTGTCAGCCGTCGTTGTATGACCAGACCAGAGCCTGGCATTTCCTGTGATTTGATTGGCTGCCCGTTGGTTTGTGGAGCAGTTTTTCACTCATGTAAAGCTGAGGAACATCGCATGTTATGTCCACTTGAAAGAGTGCCTTGTTTGAACAGTGGCTTTGGATGTCCCTTCATAGTAGCCCGAAATAAAATTGCTGATCATCTAGAAGTTTGTCCTGCAAGTGTGGTATGTTGTACCATGGAATGGAATAGATGGCCAGTCAGTTACGCAGACCGAAAATCTTATGAAAATCTGAGTAAAGATGTTGATGAAGTGGAGCAACTAGATATGGCTTTAGCCCTTCAAGACCAGCGAATGTTATTAGAATCACTTAAAGTAGCAACTATGATGTCAAAAGCAGGTGATCAAATAGCAGAATCCAGAGAGCAAAACTCTGTCAAATCAAGTGCCCCAGATACAGTGCATTCAAATGGTTTAATGCCTGTAGATGAAGAGTCTTATGGTGCTCTTTATCAAGCTACTGTAGAAACAACGAGGAGTTTAGCTGCTGCTCTGGATATCCTGAACACTGCTACAAGGGACATTAATATGTTAAGTTCAAGCCTCTCCAGTTCACCACAGGAAATTAAAGAAGATGCTGAGATTAAAGAACAAGCTTCTAATGGCATTATTAAGGATAAAAAGTCTGATGATGAATATCCAGATGAAGATAACATAGGAGCGGTTGGGGGGATAAAATTTGACAACCTGAGTCAAAATTCACAAATGGAGCAAAATGGTTCTAGTGATATTTGTTGTGATGTAGTGCAAAAACATGACTTAAATCTAAACCACAATAACTCCTCACTTTTGTGTAATGGCTTTCATGTAGAAAATGAATGTTCAGAGGTGTTGGACCAGAATGAAGATCTTGGGGTATCTAATTCAAAACCATCCAGTGTAGCAAATGGTGAATGTACTGCTTCTCATGATGATGAAGCATTACAGTCTTGCAGCTCCTTCCCTGTAACAGCACAACTTAAAGAAGTAGTATCAGCTGATCACTTAGTTAATGGCAGTGTTAATCATATACTACTTCCCCATAATGCTAATGAAGAAGAAATGTTAGAGAGACAAGTGGAGCAAGAAAGATTGAGAAATGTAGATGCATTTTCACTTTTACGGCATCGATCATACAACTTCATTGTTAGCAACTATTGGTCTACGTTCAAAGAAGACAAAGCTGTTGATACATCAGATTTGGAGATAGCAGAAGATCCTATGGGTCTTCAAGGGATTGATCTAATCACTGCAGCTCTGTTGTTTTGCCTAGGAGACTCTCCCGGCGGTAGAGGGATATCAGAAAGTCGCGCTGTTGATGTGTATCGCATTGACTTTGGGACCCAAACGTTTTCTCTCCCATCTGCTATACTGGCAACAAACACAATGGTGGGAGAAATAGCTTCAGCTTCTGCATGTGATCATGCCAACCCACAGCTATCAAATCCAAGTCCATTCCAGACCCTTGGACTGGATTTGGTATTGGAATATGTGGCTAGATACCAAACAAAACAGCGTTCAATGTTTACATTTGTTTGCGGACAGTTGTTTAGGAGGAATGAATTTTCATCGCATTTTAAGAATGTGCATGGTGACATTCATGCTGGCCTTAATGGCTGGATGGAGCAGAGGTGTCCTTTGGCATATTATGGGTGTACATACTCTCAACGAAGGTTTTGCCCTTCAACACAAGGGGCAAAAATTATTCATGATCGCCACTTACGGTCATTTGGAGTTCAGCCTTGTATATCCACAGTATTAGTAGAACCAGCAAAAAGCTGCTTAATTGGACTACACAATGACCATCTGAGTAGTCTACCTTTTGAGGTTCTGCAGCACATTGCTAGTTTTCTAGATGGTTTTAGTTTATGTCAGCTTTCCAGAGTGTCACGTTTAATGAGAGATGTGTGTGGAAGCTTGCTTCAAGTACGTGGAATGGTGATACTACTATGGGAGAAGAGAAAGTATGCAGATAGAAGTTCCTGGCAGATAAAAGAAAAGGTAAGTTATTTAATTCTGAAGGTGAAAGGGAAAGTATTAAATTGGTCATGTCTGTGCTTTTTGCCTTAATATTTTCCTTGATCACTGCTGTTCCTTCTGTTTTTTTGATGCAATATCCCTTCAAGAAACAGCTTGTTGTACAGAACAACAATTAGTTAAAATTGATAGCAGGTTTGTTTAGTCTTTTCCACACTTGGAAGAAGTGGAAATACTGCTGGTCTAGTTTTCACTTGATGTAAATAAATGAACCTCTTTTTCCCAAGATTTAAAATATTAGGTGGCTACTCTTTAATATCTTTAATATGCCTACAAAGTTTGCTTTTTTTGCCTTATGCTGTTTACAACAATTTTAATTTTTGCTATCCTGTTGAGATCCTATCCATTGCCATGATACTGAGTGCCTTAAGGATGTAAATAATTCTTAAAACCTTTGAGTGACCTTTGTGTAGTACAGTTTTCACCATCCTAATCTCCCCTGGCCTGCATAGTTATCTGCAACAATCCTTTAGAATTGCAGAAGTTGATAATTTTAGAATGATAGTTGTGACTGGTCATGCAATACTTAGTTGTTTAACTTCTGATTGCATTTACTTTGTAGATGCAAGAACTACTGCCTGTCTTTTTTCCCAGTGTTCAGAGTTGACTTGGAATCTGACTCAGGCTGAGACTGATAATACAAAATTTAGCATTGTATGTTTTGGTCATGTTGGTTTTTAGTATCATTTATAATAGATGTAAAACATTGCCTGAAAGCATTACAGCATAAGGATTTAAATGCTGCACTGAGTTCAGGTGCCTTAAAATACTATGAGCCTAAGTGCAACTTATTTTCTAGGTTTGGCGCTTCAGTACAGCCTTCTGTACTGTGAATGAGTGGAAGTTTGCTGACATCGTAAGCATGGCTGACCACTTGAAGAAATGTAGCTATAACGCAGTAGAGAGAAGAGAGGAGGCTGTTCCGCTGCCGTGTATGTGTGTAACAAGAGAACTCACTAAAGAAGGACGTTCACTGCGCTCTGTTTTGAAACCAGTACTTTAAATATTGCAACCACTCCAATTGCACATACACTCAAGCACCTGATATAACCTCGGTAATCTTATGTGACACTTTATTAATGTACTAAAGATACTTTCTAGCTAAATCTCTTCTGTCACTGTGTATATAAGGTTTGAAGTGACATTTATTTTTTATAATACTGTTTAGCTGGAAAGTAATGAAAGTTGCCTTAATGTTTGAAAAATTTGGAACTTGCTGGACAGGGTAGTTTTATCTAACTTATATAATTTAAGAACAAAATCCTAAGGTGTGTTTTCTGGTTCACTGGTGCCCATGTTGCTGTTGACTGATAACATTTCAAAAATGGCCTCTAAATGATATGCACATTTAGACAGGAAACACTAAATTGTACTTTCTGTATTTGGTCTATTTATTTTTTAACAAATTATAATCCAAATATTTGAAAGATAAGGAAGAATTCAAAACTTTGTAATAGAGATCTCAAACGCAGCTTTTAAGCACATCTTTTCTCATGACATCAGTGTTCTAGTGCTCTTCCTAGTTGACAGGTGATCAAGGATGAGCTTTTTTTCTGAAGGTGGTTTTTTGGTTTTTTTTTTTTTTTCTTTTCAGCAATCTAAGCAAACTTAGATTTAAAGCAGCTCAATTTTTAGTACAACTTTCTTTTGACATGTCAACAATGATTATTTCTTTTCTGAACTATTAAGTTATTTCACTTTTGGGAGCAAAACTTTTAGAGCTAAAAACATGGAATACTAGTTTTACTCTCGCACCTACAATGACATCGATTTAAAATGTTTTTCCTTGTCCTGCAGTTGGCTGAGGGTTAAATTGCTTGAGAATTCAGAAATTCAAAGTATGTGATGAACAGTTACAAATTTATAATGCAGCTAATGAAGCAGCTTTACTTGTTCTATGGTGTTATGAGATACATTGTCTCCTTTTCTGTTAATCTGTCTATAAAAATGCTGCTTTTTTGAGGAGCATTTTAAATTACTGGCATATATAGCAAATGTGTCATCTTCATAAGATGAGACATGATTTGTTAATTGCATAAGGCATATCAGAAATACATGTTCAGCCACATCTGTTAAGCAAACAACTCCAATTTGCTTCCAGTCTTCCGTAATAAAAGATCTCACAAAGTGTCTGCTGAACAGAGAAGACATGCTATGAAAAATCGGATATAACAAAACTGTAATAACTTGAACCAGCTTTCCAACTTGTGTGTATTAATGTTGGTGTCTGTAGCCTGTCGCACTTAGCAACTGCGGCACAAAGCTAAAACAGAACCGGAGCTTGGAACAAAGAAATACAGATTGTATTTCCATTATAGGACAAAATAAGAGATTAGTAAGAAGGAGATGTTTACAAAAATGGCTAAATTTATTGCTCATAATTTCTGTACTGGACACTTGTTTATGGCTACTCTGGCTGTAGTTCACAGTTTTGGTATCTGTGCATTTCCCATTCTGGGTCCAGTCCAGCTAAGCATTCACTGCCTTTTTCTATCCAGAGTGCTACAGGTGCCCAGAAAAAAATCAAATCTATTTCTTCAGTGCCATGAGTTGAAATTAGGAGAGCTCAAACAGCCTCGACCTTCAAACTACATGTTCTTTTTCCACAATTTCTCTTTGTTTATTTTGTTTGGAGAGAGGAAAGGAGAATAAACCCTCTACAGAAGTTAGCAGTATTTGCAATAATTCTTAGCTGTTACTGCAGCTATCTGGAAAGGAGAATCTAGATTCATGTATAAATCTGACTACGTCAACTGCGTTCTAGGTGGGGATTTTAAACACACATCCTACCCTTGTTGTCTTAGTGAAATGCTCATTACCCACAAATTCTTCAGTATGTGGCAGTAGGGAGACTTTCATCAGTTCTGTTCTTTTAGCTCTAATGGCTCCTTGCTGCTGCTCTCCAGTGTTTAAAAGTGGTTGTGTGACTGGAAGGATCCTGAATGTTGAGGAGTTTATGCTTGTGTTTATGGCTCAATCTACTTTAAAACATCTGTTTTGGGTTACTGGTATTTTTCAGTCAGCAGTGTGGTGGTTTTGGTACTTGGCATTCTTTGTAACTACCCAGAATCCTGGTAAGTATGGTAGGCAGGCGTGTGTCAAGGTCGCTTAGGAGAGGAGGGTGTTCAGTTAGGGGAACTGGTGTTGGCAGAATCTTGCTTGTAGCTCAGTGCAGGTCTGCATCTAAAGTATCAGTTGTTGATCTATTAAAATGATTTTTTTAACTACTTGGTGTTCTTCTTAAGAAATAACACTGTTTCTCAATACATGCACTTTTGTTTTCAAATGTAGATACAGGCTTTTATGTTAAATTAGTTTATTTTTTATGAGAATCCAGAGCTATTAAAATACCAATGTTGTAAACAAAATCTCTGCCTTGTAAACTGCTCCAAATGCAGGAATACAATATAGTTAGGATAAAAACTTTTTCTTTACGCTGCTATGCAGTTTGTAAAACATCTGTGATATATAGTCTATGAAAATGTGGCTTGTTCACATTTGCCCTTCAATTTTAAAAATGTTGTATCCCCTTCCTGGTACATCTTCCTTACAGCATATATAGACAGTTGTTCCAGTTTTCCTTTTACTTGATACCACATTGCTACTTTGTTTAAAATACTATGTTTTCAATCATTATGCAATTTTTTTTTGCAATGTCTGTTGCAATCCTAATAAAACTTTTGGAGTTTCTCTTTCAGTATGATTGTACTTCTTGTAAAGCTTATCATCAGCCTTCCAGGGTTCAAACATGGTGCTCAATGTTTGCCTTTAGGATTTCACTAAGTACTTAAAAAATCAAGTTACATAAAGGAATCTATTTTCAAACACTTTAAACATTGTACAATTTGAAAGTGATAAATATATGGTCACTTCAGTATGAAGATCGGTTATTCATTTTTATACTGTACACCCATTTGTACTGCTTTGGTCCATTATACAGCATAAATTCCCTTGCACATTTAAAGATTTAACTATAACACTGAAGACTCATATTGTGCCTTGTAGGTTTGTTTTAATTGGGTTTTTCTGAATAATAAATTAGAATATCTGATCAATATGATAGAGAACTATAATGCAAAGAACATTTTCAGTGTGTTGTCTCATGAATGAAGTTTTCTGTAGAAAGTTGTTGCTTAAAATGGTACAAAAGATAATACTTGCAGTTCAGACTGACTGTGGAATGGCAAAACCAAAACCTCATTAAAATAGAAGACTGCCCAGAAATTGGCCTTTTGCCCTGCCAGTTGCTAGTATGAGTATGCTAATAGTCTTTACAAATAAAAATGGACCTATAATACATAAATCTGATAATAAATTAATCTAAACTCAGTGTTGTGGTGTGACTCATGTTTTTATTTCAGCCATTACGAACTTGTGACTATTTTACTTATTAGGCCATGTTAGCATTTTATTTTTCTCTCTCCATAAGTGAATTAGATATTCTGCTGTGCAAGGAAATATTTTTTGTTTAAGTTTAACTTTCTTGATGCTTAAAGTGTTCTAGAAGATCAGCATGTGTGCTTTAGCTTGGTTTTGTGAGAAAACTGCTGCTAAAACTATCTTCATAGGCTCTTACCTGCTGATGGTACTTTCCTAAAATGAGATTTAAGTTCAATGGAGAATTCAGTACTTGTTGTAGTATCAGAAGGGTGATTTAAAATCTTTCAGTCAATATCTCTTCAGATGAAAAAAATCAGGTGCTTATTTACAGCACTGAGGGGAAAAATGGCATTTGGTTAGTGTTTATAGTGAGTTATGGCATGTAAAGCAGAGACATTCTCAGAGTATGACTGTGTGGCATGTGGTGAATATTGCAGCAATAATCCAAACTGGAGGGGAAAAGTGAATGGAGAAGTAGACTTAAAATTGTGAAGACAACCGGTCCTACTGTAGAGATGCTTCTGAGGGACCGTGCGTGTGGTGGAAGTTTGACTTGTGCATGCTGCAGCTGTGTTTTTCTGATTTCAGTCTTTTCATGATAGCAAAAGTTACCATGCTGCTGCTTCATCTCTGATGTGCTTTAGTTGTAAACCGTCTCCAAGTGCTGCCTGCATTCCTGAATCAAGTATTGAGTAGAACGCAGTCCTCTTTACTCAATGTGAGGCATGTTTTTGGTGTAGCTTCTACATGCTGGTGGTGTCAGAGGCAATATTTGTGAAGAATAATATTAAAATAAGGTCCTTCGGATACGGAGGATTCATCTGTGTGGTTTCCATCAGTATTTGCCTGAAAAAGGGAGTAAAAATGTATTAGGGTATGCAAGGAGCAAAATAAGAAGACTGCTAGCATTCAGTACAGCTTGCTAAGGGCCTGGCAGTCAAAAAAATGTTATTAATCATCATTAGATGCGCTATGAAATGTGACAGCAAAACCCCATACGTCTGCCATTTTGCAAAACAAATTCTGCAACACATGCAGTAGTAGGTATGCAAATGTAGCCTCAGGAGTAGAAAAATGCATACAGAATGAGCATGTATGACTTTAACAGCAAAATATTGGGATGGGGGAAGAGGAAGCTGGAATTTTGTGAGTATGAATTCACATAAGGCTAGATTTGTACAATCAGAAAATGTGATTTCTGCCTTGAGGATATTTAAATGTTCTGATGCTTAGTTTCATCCTAAACTGTGCTGGTATTTATTTAGAATCATACTATGAATGAACTGTAGAAAAACAGGAAAAGTTGCAATGACCATACAAAATTATTTGCTTGACAGTGTCATCATGTAGTATCAAACTGAGAATTTTGCAATATAAAAAATGGAACACAAGAAATAAAAGCATATTTTACAATCTAAGATTTACTTTTTCCACCCCTAAGATATGTCAAGCATGTAACGAAAAAGCTCTCTTCAAGCTTATTGTGATTTAAACAGAATTCTGCTAGCAAGACAAAAGCTGGGTTGCATTAGTATTTTCATGTGAACATCCCAACAAAGGGGTTGGCTGCAGAACAAAACTAATCTGCTTATGTGACTGGTTAGCAAATGAACAGTCAATGGCCTGGCAGGAATGTGTGTTGGACTTTGTTCAGAAGCATTAATATTTGATTGTTATGTGTTGTATAATCTTTTGAATATTGTGTACTTTTTAGTATTGTAATTATATAGTTGTGTTCCGCGTGTAATTCCAGAGGCCTTTGCAGCAGACAGGAAATAATGTGCTGCTTATAGAGTTTTGAACCTTGGTTAAGGTAAAATATGACTGTTACCAACTGTGGCAGTAGTTCGTGAGCATCAGCCATCTGGAGTTTCACATCATTGCATATCTCAAGAGTGAGGGATGAGTGGATGCCTTGTTGCGTAAGCAAGGTGGCTTACTTCTAAGGAAGACTAATTTTGTGTGGTATCTTACTGTGCACATGTTTTTTGTTTTATATGCAGATGAATAGGATGTTCTGGAACTAATGGTGCCATGACACTAACTTCTCAAGTAGGATGCTTGAGTGTTCACATTTCAGGTAGTTTGGAATGAGTGCCAGATGTGTATCACAAGCTAATGTTAACCAGTATTGAAACCATTATCTTTTTCTATCCAAGGTGGGGCAGATCTCTGGATCATTAAATCTGTTTCTGATCATCTGAGTAGGATACCTGAAGGAAGTCTCTTTTTTCAAACTGATACAGAAAGAGGCAGATATTAACAAAAAAAAAATGGTTCTCATTCTGGCTGAGGCAAAAAACCCCTGCCTTATCTGTAGGACTTCCTCAAGTCCTGCTCCTCAGTTTAGTCCATGAGTTCTTATGTGGGTACTTCTCCCTGTGCTCAACTCCTCTGGAGAGTGAGTCATGGCAGCTTAATTCATGTTCAAAGATTTAAGTATGCCTGTTCTTTTCCGAAATTATTACTTGGAGACTGGTAGCTTGGTTTACTTTGGTTAAGTTGAAAAGTTTTTCTT
Organism: Psittacus erithacus; assembly: GCA_009867235.2. Classification (NCBI taxonomy): domain Eukaryota; kingdom Metazoa; phylum Chordata; class Aves; order Psittaciformes; family Psittacidae; genus Psittacus; species Psittacus erithacus. The sequence goes on along the minus strand of WYDI02032695.1, from coordinate 16,532 downwards.
CAGTGCTTAGGTATGATACAGTCCATGTGTTCCTTGGTTATTTGTTGTAGTCTGAGAATGGGAAGCTCTCCAAAAAGGGGTGGCGATCAGGAGTGGGAACCTCTGTGAGAACAGACTAGAGGCTGCTCCATGCTGAACACAGTTGGTTCTAGATGACTCTGCAATGGACCCACTACTGGCCAAATCTAAGCCCATCAATGAAGCTGGTGATGCCTCTGAAAACATTTAAGGAATGGTAAATAACAGTGTGCAGCAGCTGTGAGAGAAGAGTGACAAAAATGAGCGCAACAGCTCTGCAGACACCAAGGTCAGTGAAAAAGCAGGAGGATGAGGTACTCCAGGCACTGGAGCAGAGACTCCCCTGCAAACTGAGGAGGCTGTGGTGACTTGTTTCTTAGGTGTGGTCATCTACACTCAAAAGGAGAAATCATATGTGTGTGGGAAAAGGACTATACTGTAGTCACTGAAGACTCCTTGAGATGTATTGTCCATATGCATGTTTATGCCATTTCCAGTGGGGCGTGGAAGCTGGAAGGAACACAGAAGGGCTTGGGAGGCTGAGATACAAGGCTTACTGTGTTGGTTTGCACCATCTATGAGATGGGTAAGTCCTGTGATTCTGCAAGGTAGGTGGGCACCACCCCTGCTATGTGAGAGTAGGACTTGGCCATGCTATGAAGGTCCTAGCTCAGACTAAAAGGTACTTGCTTTTAAATTATTGAATGCATATGCACTCACATTATGAATTAGCAATATAGCAAAAAAATTTACTTCTAATAGCCAGATTTCTCGATTCCTCTTAAATGGTCGAACAGTTTTGACTTGGGGTTTTGATCCAAAGTATGTGTTGAAGCCCTAATTTGTCATCAGGGTTGCAGTGTTAGTGACAGAGTAAAGTGGGTTGTGGAGTTTAATGTCATTGAGCAACATCATTCAGCTGGAAAGCTGTAATTCTGTTTTGCACGGAAAAAAACAGGTTTTCATCTATATTTTTCTTATGCTTTGGAATGAAACACAAACATTTTGATATGGGTTTATGTCAAGAAAGCAAGCAAGATACAGATGTTCAGAGTTACAGCTGAATGGTCAGGGCATTTCATATGTAGAAAATCAAGTCCCCAAATCATGCGGAGAAGGAACAATTAATATTAAGTTGCTGTTTCTCACATCATAATCACTGAGAGCTGTTTCTGAGTTCTTTCTTGCTTTCACCTTTCTCTCATCATAGAATTAATGATATTAAATTATTCCACTGCTGTCCCAGAGTAAGACAGAGAAACCTATATGAAATAGTTAGCATATATAGGTATGTTAAACAAGGATGGACAGAACATCCATAGGTGAAATAACAGTAAGAAATCTTCAAATTTGGCAGAGATTATGGAATAATTTATGCTTTGACAATTAGTCAAGATAAGTTTTAAGTGGTCTTTAATTTTGCTCTTACCACACAGGTACACTGTCAGCAAAAGTGGGCTTGGGAAGCACTGCTAAAGTAGTTAGAAGTTAAATAGTTGGTCACAGCCTGTGTTTGGAGCATTCTGTTTGAACTTTGAGCTACTCTTACTAAGACAGAAGTTGGATGAAAAATTTTAGTGTTAATTAGTTCTTGAGAACAGTGCACGATGTGGTTGAATATTCCCTGACAGTTGTGGTGACTTGACAGATCTCAGGGAAGAGTTTACAAGTGGTCAACTGAAGCATGCTGTGCTACTTTGTATCTTGAGTCAAGTACCTGAGGGTTGCGTGAAGATCATGCGAGAATGTTTTTCTTCAAAGTTTGATGCAGTGTATCGGGTTAGAGCAACAACTTGTATCCATGGAGGTAAAAGTTCAGAGTTGTGCTCAAGCTGAAACTAAACTGAAGAGAGACTGAAGAAAGCAGGGAGAACATTAGCAACTGCACATCATTATTTGGAGGCTCATGCTCGATAAGGGAGTTAGCTTCTCCCAGACACACCTGACTACATAGTTTATAATTGCAAGCTACTGCATTATAATGAGTTACCCATTAATCAGCTGAGACTTCATGGTAGTGTTAGCAGATGTGTTAGACTTTGCAGCTGGAGCAGATTGAGAAAATTTATCTGGTTATTCACCACAACTTGGCTAATGACACACTACTCGACAAGTAGTTTGATTGGGGAATTGCCACATTATACCCTAGGAGCCAAAATCTGGCCTGTACTGTCAGTGATCCCATCGTTGCCAAATGTACTCTCTGAGCAGATTCACTGCCACTTCTCTTTCCCTCTGTGGCATTAAATGCTAGTCTTGGGTTGTTTTACATCACTATAAGTGGGACTAACAATAGAACTAATGTTGGTTTGGGGTTTTTTTGTGTTTCTTTTTTTTTTTTCCCCCCCCCAAAAAAATGCTTTGATACTGATATTAGCAACCTTTAAAGTTACTGTTAGGCTTCAAGTAAATGTTCTGACAGACTCATCCATAATGCAACTTGGGTGAGGAAAAAACCCCTCTATTTATTTATTTTTCCCTATGGACCATATAGATGCAATCCCACTGAAATGAAGTGAGATGCTAAATCTCTGACTACAGTAATTCTGTGAAATTCATGTATAGTTCCTTGCATAGTTGGATCAATATATCTAATGTTGCTTTCTACTTCCTTGAATTTATGCAGGTAGCAGTGTTTGAACAAAGGTGTGCAACAGCAAAACATGTATTAAATACAGTGTAATAAAGGCAATACAAACCCACTCATTCTCTAGCGGTATGGACAGAAACCTTATCAGAACTTGTTTGCTTAGGAAAGACTACCAGCAACTTGTTTATATGACTCAGGAGCACTGGAGTGAAAATTGCCAGCTGGATTTGTTATGTAAACACAACTTTTACAGATTTTTGAGTATTTTTTGTCTCAGGAGAACAGTCTGAAGTTTGCTAGCTACAGGGAAGTTAGTGTTGTACAGACTCATGTTCTAACATGTGGTATGTGGTAACACTGTTACTAAATTTACACAGAAGAGGTATTTGAGGGGAAATGACTAGATTCAGTTGACTTTCATGTGATTTTCAGATTCTTCTAATCCAGGTCATGCTGGTTGCTGCTTAAAATGTTTCAATCTCATAAAAATATGTCTCAGTTCTTGAATGGAGTGCTAGTTCTCCAAGTCTGAAATAAGTCTTTCTGGGTGATAACATGCAATTCATCCATCACTCTAGTTGGCCGCCAAGTAACAATTCAGCAGCTTTCACTTTGATAGCTCTCTGGCTGATTACGTGTCCCTACAGAAAAAGTTGTTTTTGCAAGGATTTGCTAAAGGCAGAGAAGAATTGCAATGTTAAAAAAAGAAAAAAAAAAAAAAAAAAAAGAAAAAAAAAGAGAGAGAAGGTATAATATCCAAATCAGCAGCTGAAGTTTAATTAGACCTTTAAAATTCAGACTGATTGTATGTGAACTTCAGTGGAATTCACAGAGCTTTGCAAAGCACATGGCTGAGAGCAGCAGAGGAATGATTAGCCTCTCTTGAAGTATACATAGTCTGGACAGCCAACAGTTTCTTTGAACTATTCCTTTTTTCTTCATTTCTATTCTTTTCCTTGCAACATTCTAAAATAATATCCCATTGGCTGTCCACAGTGAGAGTCCTAATTTGCAGTCATTTTAGCCTAAATTACCTATGTAAAAGACCATTATTTAATAGCTTTATAAAGGGCGATTAGTTTTATTTTCATAAAGCCTGAAGTTAAAACTTGCACCAATACCCAAATAGATGGCTTAACAGGCTAGAAAATGAAAGGTGTATTTCTACAGGGACTTAATACTGTATGCACTGATAAAATCAATAGAGGGTTTGTCGGTTCATCTGTTATCTAGTTTATCTGTTATCTCTAATAATTGAAGTTTTAGCTTTAGGCTTCCAAATTTGAATGCTTTTGCCAGAGGTAGAGTCACTTTGAATCCTTTTACTGGTAATTGAAGGCACTAACAGACAGTGGTTTCAATTTTATGCTTTTTAAAGATGAAAGAAACACCTACCTTCTAAGGTTTAGTGTTTAAAAATGTTGGAGAACCTCATTTGGTAAGACAGATTGATCTAACTTTCCCTACAAACAGAGGGAGACCAGAATGATATGAATACTGGTTTGTGTTGTCTTCTTAAAATTATTTAAAGAAAAAGCATTGGAAGATAAATCTAATTTAGTTGTTCCAACAGAATGTACCACCTTGGCTCAGTTGCTTTGGCAGGCAGACAGTGGTGGGTGCAGCTCTTGCAGTATGAAGTCTAAAAAGGTGTAAGTCTTATGCTTGTTTGGCATATGATCTTTCTGGAATAAAATAACTCTGAAGCTATTCTCTTTCAGATGGTGATTGTGTATGAACATGGATAGGTCAGCCATTGCTCTCTTGCCTGCAAGGCTTGGCTTGAGTGTGCTGTACCATGGATGATTCTACAGGTCACACATGGCAGCTGGCTTGGGGTTTTTTAGAGTTATCAAGGTTGATAACTTTGCCAGACTGTTTACTTCTGTCCCACAGTAGAATGGTAGAACAGACAAACTAGTATCTGTAGTTGCTAATGGAACATGCAGATCAACATGCAAATAATGAACGTGTCTCTTGTGTGCATAATCACTTCGAAATACAGTTGAAGAAAACCCTGTGAATTATTTTAGCTTGTTTATTGTTACATATTGATAGAGTTTATGTAGCTTGGAAGAAATGGGTGTATAGTTGAAAACGTGGTAATTCAGAAAACAAAGGTAAATTAACTGGTCTGTTATACTTGAAAGGCATGTTAGTAGCTCACTTAATGCACTGTTCCTGGTGAGGAGGAACTGTGAAATAACGTTCATGAGGTCTGGGCTGATACTCTCAAAAGCTCCCATTGTGGAAGCAATTGATTATCACTTCCACAGCTTTTTGAAATGCTGAAGGACAGTTTATTTTGTGTGCCACTTAATGTGTGGCAAGTCAGGGTAGTGAATATTTACAGTATCAGTGATCACAGAGGTAAAAAGAAGGTACTTTATTTGCATAAGCATACTTACAGTAGACCTGAAAATATAGAACTCAATTGTTGCTTTCAGTTTAAGCCATTAGAAATGTGGATGCTTACAAAGAAAATCTAGTAACTGCTGCTCATCAAGTGCTTCACTGTGCTGCCCCTGTCAGTCCAGGCTGGCCATCATGCCAGTCTTACAGCTCTATTCCCTTTCCCTTTTCCACCTTAAAAATATTTTAACCACGGGGATAGTTGTAATCAGTGGTAAATTAAAAATACTCATAAATTTATGCAGTGTAAAGAACTTTATTAAACAAGATTAAGCTCTTGAGCATTTGGAACACGCTATTCTACTACATGTGTTTATTAAAGAGCTGCTACATGCTGCAAAGAATAGTTGGTTGGCTGGCAGGAAGTCAAAGAGGGCTTGAAATTTGCATTGAACAAGTTCCATGCAAACTAGTTCCAACAATTCATATATAAATATATCTTTAAACACTTCATTTTATTGTTTTATGGGTATGAACCTGAGAAATGAGAGATCAGATCAGGATTTATTCTGCAAGTTTCCCAGATCATGAATTTGTTGTCAAGTAAATACCAATTCTGATAATTTATGAAAATAATTCCACTTGGCTGGAATCTGAGGTCATGAGTGACACACTCAAGAACTATTAAAATTTTGGCCAAATTAGTGCCTGTTACTTATCTATGAATCTATGAACTTTTCTATTTAGGTTTATCTCAGAATAGGAAAGGCTTGTGGCAACACTTTATATAGCAGTAAGCCTTCCATAATGATCTTAGCTTGAGAAAACAGTGTCTGTGTAAGCATGCAGATGACTTAATGTCTACAAGTAAACCAAGAAGGAATATAAGTAGGACAATTTAGATCTAGGTGCTAACTTTCAGTAAACTTAAAAGCACTTTAGGAGAAAAAAATCACAAGAAGTTTCAAACAGCTTGTATATTTTCATGCAGTAAGGAGCAAAAAGTACTGAGAAAGATCATGTCATTTGAAAATGGAAGTGCTCACAGCTGTTCAAGGCACTGCAGTATGCATATGTAATACAAGCGTAACTCTACAGTGTGTGCCACTGTACTTCAAAGTCTATTGTAATATTGTTTGTTAACATGACTGATCTATTTTTAGGCTGATCTCCAAACTCTGTTATTCCTTCAAAACAGGTGAAGAAAGAACTGCAAAGTGGTCAGCTGGTAACTTTGGGGCCAGCTGTGGCTTCCATGTTGGCATTGCCTTGAGGGATGGGCTGTGCTAATAGGAAGGCATCCTTTGTGTGAGAACTTGAGCTCCAGTGAAAACAGGTCACTATGGATCTCAGCAACATACACATACCAAATTAAGTAGTCGGAGTCCCCTGCCTATGATCTACTGTCCAAAGTATGTCATACATATCTTCTGGCTGTTGGCTGCAAGCTGTTGCCATGACCTGTGGAAGGTTGCTAAGCTGCAGGCTGTTTACACACTCGCTGTAGGCTGCAGTCCCTGTTTTCAGGGGTTTCTTTGTGGCTGGATGAAAAGTGTTTGTTCCTCAGCAAGGATTATTTGTGTCAGGTAAGTGAATTCAGTGAAGCTTGGCAAAGCTCTTAAAAGAAAAACAAGAAAGGTACAGTTGAAAAAAGGGTAAAGACATGAAACCAAGAAGATGAGGGGGCAGCACCAACGCACTGGATTAATACAGTGATACAGCAAAATATTCATACAAGGAAATAAACTATTTCTGAAATATTGTTGGTCATACATAAAACACTTGCAAGAAAAAGCCTGTGTAATGAAAACTAAAGAATATGTTTTTCTTTAAGTGGTGACAGGAGTATAGCATACTAGAACTTCGTATCAACCAAGAATTTGGTGGGGGTCCAAAGAACATTGAAACTGTGCTTGATTACAGACGGTGCACTAAACTGGAGGCGCAGTTACTTGGGTCTGAGTGCATCTGGTTTTGAAAGTGGAAGGATTATGTAAGTCTCCACAAAAAAGGCACATTCTTCTACTTGAAACTTCATCTGTCATGTTTTACATCAATTTTGGTTCAGACTGCACTCTACAAACTAATGAAATAAGTTTTTGGTCTTCCACACAGCCAAGTGTTTGGTTTTACACTAGGTCTTGTTTTGAAAGGGCTGAAACACTTGCCCGCCCCCCCCCCCCTTCCCAGCCAGGTATTTTAATGGGAAACTTAATATGTTATCGGTGGTAAAAAGCTGTTTTCAAACAACGTACTTTATAATGAGTTGGCATTGTAACATTTTACTGTTTATATACTGTTTTTCACACAAGCAGCACAGTACAAGGTACTCTGCAGTCACTGAATCCTTTTTCTCCTATAGGAGTTTATGCAAGCCCTCTTGAGTAAATCCTTGGTCCCTCTTCTGTCCCTGTGAGCCAGGCAGAAAAGCCACATTGCCAGAACTCTAGTTTGCTTGGGGACATATATGAGGCTGGCCTGAAGCATCCCTCTAAGAACTGTGCAGGTCACTTTTAAGCAGGGAAGGAGCTGTGTGCTGGGCTTGTATGTGGTGGTTGTTGATACCTGGGCATTGATGGGGTTGATACAGCATACTGAAAGGGCCCTCTGCTTCAATATGCTGGGACTTTCTCCAGCTCCTAAAACATTTCAGGCTGGGGAGGATGAGAAATAGCTTTATATTTTTTATTAGGTTTTGAGAAAAAGGAACCTACCAGAACAGTTATTCCAGTATGTGTTCTCATAATGTTTACTGTAATGTTACTGCATGCTTACGCTGCCTAGTTAGTTCTAAAAATAACAAACTTCTTTTATTTTTAAGGCAACAGGCTATACAGAACCCTGTGCAAAAGTGAAAAAAATCTCCTGTAGCGTCCCACCTATTACTGCAGTATAATTTTCCAACACAATTCCTAAAATGGTCAGTCATGTCAGAATTTCTGTAGCTTTGTCTGCATAAAAGGCTGCTAGAGGCACTAAGCAGCTAAAACAGTTCATGCAGTTATCACTGCTCTGACACAGCACCGCAGTCTAAAAAGTAAGAACAGCAGTGCTTATCTGGTAACAGGTTGTTAAATTGCTTAGTCTTCAGGCTATAAAGATAAAATCTCAGCTTTCTTTTTCTTAGCTGCTGTACTGTCCAATTACAACAAACAGTGAAAGTGTAAGTTCATAGTAGTCTCTGAATTATCACAAGGATAGTTAGACTTGAATTAGAAGGTTTGAATCCATATATCACTGATTAGTTTAGATTTATTAATCACCATGATAACTTTCACTTAAAACAGTGGTCTTAAATTATTTGAATTAGACTAGCCATTTTTTTTTATTTCCTTCAATCTCTGAAGAAACACAGGCTGTGGAGATTTTTGAGCAATAAACATTTTGCCCAAATCACTAATACACCTAAATCAGCTTACCACATGATACAAATGTTTTCCCTTTTGCAAGCAAGTCTGTACAGCATGCTGCCTTTCTCTCTTCTATAATTAGCACAAAAATTTGGAAATTGCAGTAACACTTTCTCTGTATCTTTACAGAAAGAAAATGACCTAAAAAGGGAAGAAAGTCTAGTCTAGGAAGGAGCACAGCTAATCTAAACATCACCCACAACTGGCGATCAGGGGGACTCCCTCACTTTCTCCCCCTCCCTTCTCCAACCAGATCCTTTCAGTATCTGTGTTTTGGTTTTGTTTTTCAAACTCTGTCTTCACTACACATTTCCTTACTTGGAAATATTATCATTTGAAATCACTGTACAGCAACAACAGATAAAGCTGTGCCAAGCAGCAAACTGGCCCATGGTGTAAGGTTTGTCATTGGTAAAGAACATGTACTCCACAGACATAGGCTACCGCAGCATGGAAGTATTAAGTGCATTGGTCGTTTTAATTGTGTTCATGCTGTTCTGTGTGCTATTGCTATACCTAGTAGGTACTTTCCAAATAACAAAATTATGAAGAAAAATATGACTTTCCACTTGGAAAACTGAATTGTGGACTCCTGCATACTGTTAAACTTCTTAATTAGGATTTTTGTTATAATTTCAGGCAGCAATATTTTGTCCAAGTTTCCTGAATGTAACAAATAATTCAAAACTCTTGAGTTTACAAAAATACCAGAGCAATCTTATGGCAGAAAGAGACAGTATTACAGGGACTTCTGTATCATATGAAAGCCATAACCATATCTTTCCTGTGTGGTCAATCATCCACAGCAGTGAGATTTGTATGAACGCAGATCTCACCATTAGCTTTTCTGTAGGGCCCTAGGCAGAAAGTTTGATTTGTGATTCTGCAGAAGTTTAGTGCGCAGTAATAGAAAATGCCTTTAAGTATGTTTTATTTGTACATAAATATAATCACAGCTCTGATTTTCATACGTTCAAGCCTTTCTTTAGAGCCCTGTTAGCTACAGTAATTAAGCAGAAAGTGAAGATGTAACTGTTGATGTTAAGTTGGTACACAGCCTCAGTGATTACTCCTGTGAAATCTCTACTGCCTGCACACAATCTGGATAATAAACCAGACATAAAGGCTAATTATCTGGAAATTACATAAGGCTAAACCTCTCAGTACAAATCAGGAGAAAGCCCACAAAGCAATTGATTCTCGCAGAGATGGCAATCCGTAGAGCCCATTCTTGTATGCTAATGCTATGGAAAAATAATCTTTTTTCATACAATTCATCCTATATAGTCAGAAACACAGTCAGCATTGACAAGCAGGTGGTAAGGTACCAGGGCCAATAAATTGAAGGCTTTAAAATATATCTGGCACTAAGCATCAGTGCGTTATTTACTTAGATTTGTGGTGAACTGAGGCTTCCACTCCAAAGATGCTATAGGTTAAGTACACTGCTAGACCCTAAACAGCTGTCAAGGATACAATGGCACAACGTTTATTATTACAGTTCAGTCCTACTATTAAGATGGTAGCTTGTTTCTTCCTACAGGAATGAACAGTTAACAGTAGTTTCTGGAACAGTTTAAAAAGCAGCTTGATTACTGGGCTTTGGGCCCCTTTATGCCAGATCTTTTTGATGGGACCTGTAAGGCTTGCCAAGTTGTAAGCAGGACTTAACAGAGGAAAAAAATTAGAAAAGGGAACGGTTGTATTTAATTTTGTGGCTGTAAAAGATGACTGGATTCTAGGAAAGGCTTTTAGGTTTCAAAATTTTGTTGAGGACTGCAGGGGAAGAGCAGAGCACTGGTCTGGCAGTACTAGGATAAGGAGTCATTTTGGCAGAGGAAACCTGCCTCTTATGGTAATTACAGCTCACCAGTCTCAGATGTAATGATAATCCATTTTATCCTGTCTCAGTCCACTACTTGGTCAATAAAAATTGCTCTTCTATTCCCATTACCCCCCAGCCATGGGACTTCTGAGTCCTAAACTAATCTCCAGTTCTAGTTTTTATCTAGTTTTTATCCCAGTTTTGCAGGATCCAGAACTAAATCCAGTTTTTCAGCCTTTCTTGTTCGATCTCTCGATGCTAACCCTAATCTGAGCTAAGGTGTTTGAGGAAAGAGCAGGAAGTCAAGCTTGTCACTTTCTGTCATCTTTAACTGTAACCTAGCACCCAATATTGACAGGCACAAAATCGATTAAGGCAGAACCTGGAAAAGAAATTGATGGAATTATTTATAAAGCTAATATTTGGCACATCGGAGTCTAAAGAACAAATTTTTATATCATTCCATATATCTTACAGGTTTAAGATGAGGACTTGGTGCTTAAAGGCACAAAGAAGTTAAGGTTTGTCTAAAGGTACATATGTTGCTATTTTTATTTTACATTGAGGCTTAGCAACTGCCAGGAACTAAACTGTCAGTCAGATGTATTACTGGATCCTAAAGTTTCTTAGCTGGGACTATGACTGGAATGAACAGAAGCATATGGTTTTATCTAGACCCAAGATGCTGGGGTGCTTTTATTGCTACTGGCAAGCTTGAACTGTGGGATAAAACCCCATAGTTCATAGTTATATTCTGCATTGCCCATAACACTAAAATTAAGGTGTATGGTAAAGGGGTAGAAAGCCAATTCTAGACAGGTTATCCGTAACTCAACTGTCAGGTTATGGAAAAGGGAAGACAAAAATGTTCTGTTCCACAAAGACAGCAGTGCTACAGTGAGGGCTGGTACTAGCAGAAATGCATGGAGCACAGCCAGAATTCCCTTAGCTTTGGTTATGTCTGAACAAGCAGTGGTGTATCGCTCACACAAGTTCAATGAGGATCACTGAAAATGAGCTAAAGCACTCTTAAAAATATATTTGGCAGTACATACACTTCAGTGTCATCACCCCTGAACACAGGAAACAAACAGCTTTCATTTGAGGCAGGATTTCTTTTGACTCATTGAAAGGCCTTCATCCTGTTCACGCAACTTGACCTAAAGTTACCGCTCCTCTCTGTCCTTAAGACGTGCCTGAAATGGGTGTATTCACACAACGATGGACATATGACTGGCCGGATTGCATCCTCTTTCTCAGTCATTCTTTGCAAGCCCTTAATACTGCTACAAGTAGCAGCTGCCAAATTACAGACAGAAGGGCAAAACAGAGTACTTGGGAGCTAAAGAATTCTTTAAAAGGCTTTCTAACCTCCCCAACATTTCACATTTCTGATCTCACCACAAATGGCTTCCCTGCCTGCTGAGAAGATACAAACATCCTGCATACCTAAGCCTTACTTGAGGCTAAACTTGAGGCTTGTTTGTAGCGCTGCACATATGGTGGTTATTTAATGACATTTGCTGCGCTAAATTAAGTCTGGGCTCCCGAGAGTAACTGCAGTAGCTTCATTTAACGAAGTGGTTACACATGCAAAAGCCAGTACACATAACGTGCAGCCACTTGCAAGCTGGAATCCCAGTGTGTAGTTGCAAAAGTAATCCTCCGCTCCAGTCCCAACTTTAGCACCCTATCCGGAGTAGGTATCGGTTTAACTCCCGAAACTGTTTGGGGAAGGAAGTCCCCTCTGCTACGTGCAGGCACACAGGAAAACCCCTGAAGGGCAAGACAACACGAGCGTCGGCCCGGCCCAGCCACCGTCGCTGCCCGCCCCTCCGCAAACTTCGGCAGGAAGTGCGGGCCCGACACGACCCCCTAGCGGCGGCGCGCCCCAACGGAAGAGGCTCCGGTCAGACGGAGGTCTCTGCCCGCCATGCTCTTTCGTTTTGGTGTCGTGCTGCCGACGCGGATGACGGAGGGCGGAGGCGTGCTCCTGGTGGCCGGCTCCCGGCCGGAGCTGGGACACTGGGATCCGCAGCGCGCCGTGCCCATGAAGCCGGCGCGGCCGACCGCCCCTCTGGCCGGCCAGGAGCCCGCGCTGTGGCTGGCAGAGGTGGTGCTGCCGGACCAGGATGCTTCTGACTCCTTCTGGTACAAGTTCCTGCGGCGGCAGGGCAGAGACCTCATCTGGGAAGGTAAAGACCCGGGACGCGAGGAAATGCTTGCGGGCCCCAGTGGCTGGGAGGTGCTACCGCCTTTGTCCCGCCCAGGGAAAGGGTTTGGGCCGGCGGGCTGAAGCGGCGGCGCTCGGTTGTTACCCTCATGTCGTAAGGTGGAGGTTGGCCCGGAGGGGCTGCTCTGCGGGGCTCGGCGGTAGGCTCCAGCAGTGCCGCCTCGTGCCCGGCGTCCCGGAGCATCGCCCAGGGGCCGGAAGCGGTGTGCCGGACAAACAGGCCGTACTCTGCATCCAGCCGTCGGCGGAGACGGCCTCTTCCTGTACAGTGGGTGGCCTAAAGCCTGCTTGCAGGTAAAACCACCTAGCCATCGTGACATGACATGTCTCTAATAAAACCGTTTTTTAACGGTGTGATGCAGGAGAGTGAATGAGGAAGGAAGCTGCAGTTCTGGGTTAGTAAAAGGTCTTAGAAATGGTTTCATTATGTTTTCGTTACGTTAGGCACCCGTTGTCATGACGAAGTTTTGGTTCTTTTTCCTCTTTCTTTCTCCACAAGTAAAGATGTTGGAAGTTCCTACTTAATGCATTAAGGTGTAACTTTATTTCAGTAAGCTGAAATGTGCTGATGGCGTTTTCAGGCTGGTTAATTTTGCGATTTGGAATGGATAAAAAAAAAAAAGGGGAGAAGTTCCAGCCTTTGTGCTGTTTCAGTAGTACTGCCACGGAGATTTTCTCCTGTTCTATGTTGTCAAATGTTGAATAGCTTTAGTCCGTTTCCATGGACTGTTCTGGTGAATAAAATAAAAGAGAACATGCATACAGTTGAATGCTGAGTCAGATAAAGCACTGAGGAATGGATCTAACTCAGTGAAAGGAAGACAGATGACTAGGTAATTTGTGAGTTGTTTTTTTTTTTTTTTTAACTTACAAAGTAGTTTTATAATCCATATACCAAAATAACACGTTGTAGAGCAGTTGCTCTTCACCTGTTCTTTTAGGAATACCTATCATACTTTTAAAGTGCCATTCTGTTACATAGACTAAAGCATGCATGTCGTCATAACTGTTGCATTTGTTTTTTCTTTATACTAATAAAAGACTTTGTGTTAATAGTGGATTCACAGAAGTTTACATCATGAAGTACTGTTTACACCATGTGTTAGTAATTGTTTTATTTAGCAGCTAAAATAAATAGCATATTCTGCCTGTTTTAACCATGTTTTTCTTTTGCAGAAATGCGGGAAAAGTGAATTTATGGAATAGAAATCTTTGCATCTTTCCAAGGAAGCAGAATTGGGTCTCTTTTGAAGGTGCAATTGTACATAAGATGCCAGTGATACTGCTATATAAAAGAGGTCCTCACCACACAGAATACAGAATTAATAATAGAGTGTTCCAGTGTGTAGGGAATCTGCAACTGTAAGGTGATGGTTACTGTATAGTTTGGAAGCAATGATACCTCAAAGTATTGTCCATGCTTGGGACTGCATTTTGTAAATGTAGTCTGAGTCATAAATATACTCTGTTTTGGCAGTAGTGCTACTGCTGCAGCTTTAGGATTAACCTGTGTGGAATATTGTTCTTGCCATGGTGAATGCTTCGCAGTTTGGGCTTACTGCTTAGCTGCAATGACGGGACACAAATGAGCATATCATTCAAACGGAGAGGTAGTTTTTAATTAGAAAAGAATAGCTGATATGAATGACTAAGTTGTTATTTACAGGAAAGACCTAAATTTGCTTAAACAGTGAAATTTGTTGTTCTTCATGTATTATTGGAAGGGAGCATAAGAATTTTTCTCTGTGCAATAATTAAGCAGTGTCTTGCAGTCCTTTTTTATGTTGTTTTAATGATTTTTTTTAAATTTTTTTTCAACTGTAGGTCAGTAAAAGTCTTGGCTGTCATCTGTTTGTTTTTGTAAAACTCACAGTTTGCAAAGGCAGCTGCCCTTTCTATAAGAGAACTTTTTTGGTGGTACACAAATGCTGTGCTTTGACTTTTTAGTATTCTGTGTGTTTAGAATTAGGATGTGCTTTGGGAGACATATAGCAGTTATGGAACATCTGCAGTTTTGAAGACATGGTTGCGAGGGATAAGGGAAAGTGCAGAATGATGCTTGCTCTAAGTTTATGAGTTGAGGCATTCATCTGTAACCAGAGAAACTCCTGTCCAGTTATAGGTGTCAGGTGTTTACTTATATGGGATGTGAAATAATGTGCCATGTTTAAGAAAATTACTCCCCAAGTTTTTTATTAGTATGCCTTGTGTGAGAATTCCACTACTAATGCATATGATTTTATAGTACTACGGTGCATGTTGCATCATATGTTTTGCAAATGAATTTAGTTTGTCCTTACAGCCATTCAAGTGCAGTGGAGAAACTGAAAGATGAAGTGAAGGCATTTGTTTCTGTGATCTAGAAGATTCAAAATCATGGGTCAGTGTTGTGTGGCTTTTGGGTTCTGTCAGGTGGTTTGGTAGGAACCTTCAACTGAGGCTTGGCCTGTGGGAGAGCCTTGTTGCTTGTGTCTGAAGGGAACTGGTTCTCTAGGAGGAGGAGGTGGGAGAGAAAACTCTTGTCCTGAAGGGTCACATGCTTACTCTGCTGCTCCAGGTGACAGTGCCAGTCTTCGTCCAGAGCCTGTCACAGCCACTGGGCTCTTCTGCTTCAAATCACACAAATTCTGTATGGGCTCTGGCCCAAGTGATGTTTCTTCATGTTAGGTACTTTGCTTAACTGCTGTGAGTTAAGCTGAAATGCCTGTTGTCTAGGAGGATTTTTAACTGCTACAGTGTCTATTGAAAAACAGGTTATGTTGAACTTTAGAATCTGGGAATAAGTTTGCCCATTAGAAAAAATAAATGAATGTATATACCCTTTTTTTGGTGCGTGTTTTGTTTGGTTTCTTTTTTTTTAGCCCTCCAACTACATCCCTTGTACCTTTCTGTGTGCTTTGTTTTTGATCTAGATTCTTCAGAACTGGGTTTATTTCTCCCTTCTAGCATGGAAAGTAAAGGTATATTGTTTTTACTATTAAAACTAAATAAACACAAGATGAAACTTATGTTTGAATTTGGTTTTGTGAGTTTGTTTGAATGCTTGTCGGTGCCTTTATCCCCTTTAGTCTGGTCTAAACAAACTGCAGGTACTACAAGATACATGTTCCATAAAGAACAGAAGAGTTGCTAAGGGTATGCCACAAACTGTATTTTGAGATGCTGGAGTACGGTCTGTTGACACCTTATGTTTTGTGAAGGGGTAAAATATATAAAAATACACGCTGATATTCAGAAATATTGATCCAGTTTCACATAACCTAGTTGGGTGCAGTTGATGCTTGCTTGAAGCTTGGCAGATGCTGTATTGTCAGTTAAAGCTGAAAAACATGGTCAGTCTAACTTGTAGTAGTTTGTATAGGTGAGCAGGGCCTTATGCATTCCAAAAAACCCATCTCTAGTTTTGGATGGGGGAAGGAGAAAAAAGGTGTTTTGTTTGCACTTACCTGCTATTGGGTTCTTGGAGGCCCAAAACAAAGAGTCCAATACAGTTCAGTTTAGAAACAGTTAGGTTACGCAGCCTGTGGCTTGGTATCTTGGCTTTCCAACATTTCTAGTTCATGCTCCTCTGAGCTCATTAGTTACATTTTAAGCCGTCTGGACAACAAACGCTTATGATGGTAGTTCAAAAGGCTTGAACATTTATGGAGTAACAGAGCTTTTAATGATACTGTAATAAGTGAAAATATCAGAAGTAAAATTTCATCATGGCTTTCAAGGGTTGAGCACTTGATTGGCTGAAAACATCTGTGGTAGTAAACTATTTGATTTTTGAAGTGGCGATGTGTTGAAACTGAAATTAATCTTGTTTCTTGGCCTCAATGTGGAACTAAATGTGTATAATTCTTTAAAAGCTGTATGGAAAGTTAATACAACGGTGAGAGTGTAATGTAATAAAAACTTATCTGTGGCTAAGCAATTAGCAGAAAGTAAAAAACCTTTAAGGCTGTTCTGGAGAAGTACAGTTGGATGCAACATTATTTTTCTGTAACTGAGATACATCTCTTTTTCTTTCTTAAAGCTAAGGTACTGTCCTGGGTTCAGCAGTAGCAGTCATTTTTCTCCTTCTTAGTAGCTGGTGCAGTGCTGTGTTTTTGATTTTGG